>MJHO01000679.1:0-18023 GCA_002076135.1 Xerophyta viscosa | reverse complement strand
CTCGCCTGGTCTCGTAGCCGCCACCCTGGCCTCGGGCTGGCCTTTAACTACGTCCGCCGGTCTCTTCTCAAGACAACTAACCTGGGACTCCGGCGCCCACATCGTCCCATTTCGATCCCTGTCGATAACCTCTCGACTCACACGGGAGAGCGAACCTAGGCAATACAGTCCAACAAAAGAGTCCCACCACAAATATTTTCACTTTATCAAATCTCATTAGAGCTCACGTTGTCGATGTCTCAAATCAAAAGCAAGGGTAAGATATACAACGGTTTCCACGCTAATAACATATATCCAAATCCTGATATCACATAAAGGAAGAGAGAGTATTTCCGAAACATGCCAAACATATAACATCACCACATAAATCTTATTAGCGCTCACGTTGTCGATGTCCATAATCACAAACCCAGTGAAAGACATACAACGGTTTCCACGCTAAAAATATAATAAGCCCCAAAAAAAAAAAAAAACACCCCCCCACATCAAACTGACATGTTTTCATTCTCATAATAACATCATGCTAACCATCTAAGCATGCTCCAAATCATATATCGCATAATACAGGGTCAACCAACCCACACAAATCTCACAACAACATACATGCTAGAATTCACATAATCCATCACAATCCGCATGCTTTACATCATAAGTATTTCAAATAACGGAAAAGTAAAACCCTCTCACGGGTACATACCAAAACATCAAAGCAAAGATCAAGTGCAAACCCCTTTAAACATGTTCAATTCAATCCGCTCTACTAATGGTATTGCTAGAGCAATTGGCTCGCATATCGTCTAAGTAGGTCAATCACGCGGACCACAAATCAACGGCCACATTGCACCTCTACCACAATACAACGGCGCAGGCGGCGCACACACCCAACGATACAAAGGCAGAGACAAGCTTACAACGGACATGTCACACACACGCATACGGACAGATTCTACCAAAAGGTATTAATCCAGCAGTCGTACTTTAATACTCTTATAAATAACAACCGAGCCAAAGTCCCTACAACAGGTATAACTAGAGCGCAGGCGGCGCTCAAAATCACTAAGCACAGTCCAACGCATTCCACATGTCAAAATAAAACTTTACTACATGAATGTAAACATGGCAGTCATGCCCTATTACACAGTCAAACCATAGAAAAGTCGGTAATAATCTACATAATATGATAAACATAACACGTGTCAAGCTAACAAGCTAATAGATACCACATCTACCTAGTTGTCCGAACAAATCATAATAAGGCCGGATGTCTCTACTACCAAAGTACTAGTTCAACCACAAGCTATGGTACTCATTCGAACAAGTTATCACAACGTATGTCGATTCCACTAAGGTATTGGTTCATCCACATACTAAGTACTCGCACAAAATAAGTTAACACATCGACACGTGCTAACATACACACAATGCATATCATTACAACATAATAAAATCAACAAATTCAACATACAAGTGAGACCGCGGATTCACTCACCTATGTTCCGGTCTTACCAAACCGAGACCCGACGAATCGGTGTGAATCCACGGAACTCTACCGGAAACGACAACACTAGTGCATTCCCGAAGACAAGAGGAAGCAATAACTCGGTCGGGTTCGCCAGAGAAGCTCGCCGGAGACGGTTGGGGGCGGCTCCAGAAGCGGCGGCGAACAGTCGGAGCAAACGAAAGTCGGAGGAGGCGGCGGCGACCTCGGGCGACGACGGCTGGAGCAGCAGCGGCGACGGGCGGCGGCGCGGCCGAACGGGAGCAGAGAGGATAGGAGATCGGCGCGACGGGGTCCAATCGGAGGCGGGGAGGCTCGTCGATGATCCAGGTGACGGTGAGAAGTCACGGATGGCGACTGCGAGGCGCGGCGGTGCCGGAATCGACGGCGGTAACTGATCTAGGGCTCGGCGCGACGACGAGAAATCAAGTGCGAGAGGGGGAGAGACGGTGAGCCAGAAGAGGGGGGGTGAGGTGAGGCGAGGCCCGGTGATGCGCGCCGGCGGCGGGCAAAGCGGCGGTCGGCGGCGCGCGAGGCGTGCGCGAGAGATCACGGGGGCGAGAGGGAGAGGGTGCGGGCGCGGGACAGGGACCGGGAGAGCCATTTGGCTCGTCTGGTCCGGTTGGGCTCGGCTGGGCCGAGCCACATGGCTCGGTCGGCCGGGTCCAACCCCAAATGGGCCTAAATTAAGCCCAAAATACACCAAATCAAACCAAACAAGTCCAAACCAATTCCAATACAAGTCAAGCACCCGAAAACCAAATAAATCTCTCGATCAATACTCGAAACAAAACCAAATCAAACTCCGAATAAATCCGATTCAAAAACACATATTAATAGTACGAAAATCCGAAACCTTACATCAGGTGTGTTCATCATTGAGATCAATCTCTCTAGTAAAGATTCTTTAAATTGGGCATTAGATACTGGGTGTGTCTCACACATTTGCATATCGATGCAGGGACTAACGAATCCTAGAAGATTGGCGAAAGGAGGAGTTGACCTTAGATTTGGCAACACAACAAGAGTTACTGCGCTGGCTGTAGGGACATACGAGATTCGATTGCCTACCGGAAGAGTACTAGAGCTTAGGGATTGCTATTTCGTACCTGCACTTAGTAGAAATTTGATTTCTTTTTCAACTCTTTGTAAGAGTGATTTTAAATTCGTATTTGAGAACAATAGTTATTCATTTTTATTCAAAAACGAGTTTTATAATTCTGGTACATTATACGATGATCTCTATTTCATTGATACACTTTATGAAGTGTACAATATCGAACAACCTATAGGGAGGAATAGAGCAAAGGCTCTAGGCGCGGAAGCTGGGCAGTCGCGCGCGCGCGACCAAGCATGCGCGCGGCTAGCCCAAGGGGCGCAGCGGTTGCAAGTGGCTGCACATCCTTGTCATGTTTATTTCCATCATTTATGTATGTTAATTGCTCATGTAATGGTGTTCAATTCCTTTGACCGGGTAGAAAAAGGGGCTTGGGGTTGTCCGAGCATCTTAAGGGAGGCCGCCAGCTTGTGGCGGGCAACCAAGTATTATTGGTTTTTGTAAGTGCATGTGTAGGCAAACACATGGGAGTGGGCATTGTTGGCCGACTCAATTTTTCCACTAAAGACATTTTGTTGTGTATTGTGTTATCTTTCTTCCCTAGATCCTAGTTAGGCATCCTTGTTCCTTTCCGGTGTAGGAGGACCGCAAGGGAGCTTCGGATCAATCCACCATAATTATTGAAATAAGAAGTGCGTCATTATGACATAAGGAAACACCTACTAAGTCGTCGGGGCCGAAGGAGATTTTGACTTCCGTAAGGTCCTCCACCCTTTTCTTTTTCGTTCGAATTTGGCAAACTTCATTGCCGAACGCCTTTCTCCTCTCTTTTATTCATGCTTGAATAGGAGGCTCCACCTAGGATGCAGTGAACTCTCCTTATTGCCGTCAATGGTTGGGGAGAACGCTCCTTCACCACTTGCCTTGGCTCTTCTCGGTTGGGAGAACGCTGTCCCTGACCTCTTCGATTCGGTTACGCGATCTCATCGGGCTCCTTGATTGTTGTCTCTCTGGATTGCGTGTCCTCCGTCTCTGGGGACTCCATATCCTTCCCCTTGAATGACATCGTCTCAATGATCTTTGCCGACTCCAAGCGGTCTCCTTCACTACGCCTTCTGTCGTTTTGAGATGATGTTGTAGTCGTCTACATTCCGAAGTGGAATGCGTATTGGAATTGTGAATTTTTCAGAATACTTGGCTATCCAGTCTGGATTTTGCTTTTGGTTTCGCCTTGGCTCCCTAGCGGAGAGCCAATACCTCCATTAGGGTGTTTGCTTGCGGGGACTTAAAAGTGAATCGCGGGGTGTTACCGCTTTTATCTTCTTTTTTCGCGTTCGCTCACTTTGTTTCAGTGGTCTTCCTAGCTTCCTTCTTCTTGTCCTTTTCCGTAGCTGATAAAGCGCGATCTAACTTGATTCTCACAATTGATTCTTGCATACATGTCTTGTAAATTTGTGGGAGGGTTCTCAAAGATCCGTTCCTGTAATTTCGATTGCCATATCCCAACTTGAAGAGCTGTCATGATAACCGCTGGGTCGGCGTTTCGGACCTTTCCTCTTATCTTATTGAATCATTTGAAATAATCCACGAAGCTTTCATTTTTTTTTTGGATAATTGACAGCAAATTCTGCTGTCCTGATAGATCATCGTATTGGAGTAGAAAATGGCGACGAACGCCTTCTCCAATTGAGAAAAGTTGTCAACGGAGGCTTGCGGAAGATTTTTCCACCAAGATTTTGCTGACGCAATCAAGGTATTTTGAATTGCATTGCTGCTCGGTACTTTTCTAAATGAGACTCAGGATCTTTGGTACGTCAAAATCCTTGAGTTTTGGAAGTTCAAAATCGGATGGTATCAGTGTCTCCAAAAACCCTCTTGGTAATAGATGAACGCTCGTCTCCTGTGTACACAGGGAGAGGACGAATGGTTACCGTTCTACCACTTCGGTTGGCTGGCCTATTAGCTTGTGCTCTTCTTCAGGGAGCTCAGTGGCTACGACTGAGGCTTCTTTTCTTCTAACTGCCTGACATCGTACGGGCGACCTTCTTGCTTCTCGCTCTTGCGATGCTCCGGCGTCGTGCTCTACGCGCTCCGTGCTTTGCCCTGGGAAGGCGAGCCTCTACGGGCTTCCAGCCTGTCCCATACGCTGCGACGGTTGCCTCTATCATCTTGCTGCTCTGATCGTGACGGAGTTAGATTAGTTTGGGCCGCAGTGAGCTTCACTCGGATCTCGCTGCGAAATTGATCGAGATCATCCCTAATGAGAGGCGCCGGTGCCGGTTGCACGACAGTTGGCTCGTTCGAACTGGCTTGTTCTTGAAGATCATCATCGCGGTTGCGGTTACGACCACGGGTTGCTCTGGCCAGGTTCTGGGTTTCCGCCCCACCATCACTCGCCGGAACACCATTCCTTACCGAGCCGTTTTGCGTTGCACGTCTCCGATTGCCCATCGCTTCAACGTCTTCTTCCCCACAGATGGCGCCAAATTATGGTTCGGGGATGATTAGATTTAGGAATTAGACGACGATGGACGGAAAACAATCACAAAACACAAAGTGCGTTCGGTTAGGAATCGGATTGCCCATCGCTTCCTTCACCTTCAAAGACGTTTCCTCCGATTAAGTCTTGAGCTGGTTCCTTTCCCGGTCGGCGAGACGTAGAAGGACCTTCCATCGAGGGTAGAGTGCATTCGGTGCACCATCAGGTGGAGGGATGGACTGAAATGGCACATACTGAAATGCATTAGCGTAGCGGCATAAAGAGTCTCTGATCTGGACATTTTGGGGCAGCGTTGGTTGCTGGACTTTTTCCAGAACTTGCTGGAATAGCCGAAACAGAGAGCTTCTTCAGCTCGGTTGAACAGAATTTTGCTCAGTTGATCCAGAACTTATCGGGGACTATTCTGGATGGTTTTCGCTGGACTGTACAGCAGGTTTAGTTGCTATAACAGGAGCTGAGGTTGCTGGAATTTGCTGGGCTTGAAGGACAGCCGCATTTGACTTGTTTTGAGCTGCGACGTGAACAAGCATTTCGTCGAGCTTTTGGTGTACAACCGCTTGACGTTCATCTCGTTGCATTTGGGTTTGTAAAAACTGAAATAAAACATTCGTAAGCGAGGCAATTTGCTCGACTAGAGACTTGTTTACCTTAGCTTGTTCAGAGGATGGTGGGATTTGGCTTGACCGAAGAGTGGTATTTGATTTGGCTAGATTGGAGCTATTTGAAATGGTTTTTTGTTTAGGCTCTAGTATAGAGCATACTTGAAGCTTGTATGGAGAACTAGACTTTTTTTTACTTGAAAACTAGTGTAGAGAACTAGACTTAATTTTATTAGATAAGACCCCCAAAGGTGATATATACAAGAATGACTCATAAGTGAGTCATCAAGGGCTAGAATACTCTCTTAATTACATCATTATGTGAAAACACAAAGATAGGAAATAAAGAGACATTCTAGACACTTGTCAAAACCTTATACAAGCTTTTGACACCTTAGGGGGACAGTTGGACACCTTAATGACACGTGTAATTAAGCTAAAAGGGATTTAAAACGACATAATTATAGAAATTTGGGCTTTCTCGCCGCTCTGGCCAGGTGGCCGCTGGAGGTACTGAGTGTTCACCCAAGTGTTCAGTCAAACATTCACCGGAATGTTCGCTCAAGCGTTCACCAGAGTGTTTGCCCGAGCGTTCACCTGAGTGTTTGTCCGAGCGTTCACCCGAGTGTTCCTCTGAGTGAATGCTTGGACTCAATACCTCCTCGGCTCTTAAAGTCATCACATGAAGTGAATGCTTCTAAGATTCTCCGAGCGCCAGCCGATCTCGCCTGGGCACGCGTGGTCGCCTTTGTTGTTTTCTTCGTTTCTTCGCGTGCTGATGTGGCACTTGCCCTTGTACTGCCATGTTGAGGTGGCATACGCTTCAAGAAAGTCTTGGGCTTGCTCGGACCTCTTTGATAAGGTCTTGAACTTGCTTGGATTTGGATTTCTTCATGTTGAGAAGAGATAGGCGCGGCATTCGCAATTTTGGCGTAAGAGCCTTGACGTGGCCGAGCTTCTTGGACTGGATGTTGGCTAGGATCCTTCTGGATCAATAATCGGATTTTAGATCTATCTTCTACAACACTGCAGCTTCCGTAACTGATCGAACAAATAATCAATCCGTAGATACATGTTCTTAATCTTCACCTGATTCAACTGTCTGTAATCGATGCAAATCTATAGACTACCATCTTTTTTCTTTACAAACAACACCTCCACACCCCAAGGTGAAACACTCGGACGAATGAATCCCTTGGCTAGCAACTTCTCCAATTGTGTTTTCAACCCTGCTACCTCCGATGCGGCCATCCGATAAGGTGCTCTGGAAACTGGGGTAGCTCCAGACACTAACTCAATCTAGAACTCAGTCTCTTGAGCTAGAGGTAGTCTAGGTAACTCCTTAGAAAAAAAACATCCAGAAACTCCCTAACCACCAGGATACTGCTAACTCTGTTGTCTCAGCCTGCGGATTAAGCAAATTAGCTAAATATCCTGCACAACCTTGCCTAAGCATCATACTGGCCTTTACTGCACTGATAATCAGAATATCCTTCCCAACTATGTCACCACGGAACTGAAATTTCGGATAAAGTGGGATTCTAAAAGTAACCGTCTTGGTTCGGTAATCTATTTTCACAAAGTTCTCCACCAACCAATCCATACCCAAAATCACATTGAAGTCTGATATGTCAAGTACAATCAAATATACGGTTAAAATACTATAGACACCCATTTTGTCCAAGACATGTGTTTTCCCAATCGAAATGTACTAATCAGGACTCAAATAGCGCAATTTTTTACTTAACTACCCAATTTGGTCATATTCGGCCCAATTTGGCCCAATTGACCCGATTTGGCCCATTTAAGCCCAATAAGATCCAATCGAGCCAACTGACCTAATTAAGGCCTGAAAAACGTGACAAAGCCTAATTAGGCCAGTCGAGACTTTTGAACAAATTAAAGCCCAATTTGGTACATTTCACGATAAATGTGTATACGGTGATATATACTCATAAGCTAACCCACATATACACATACAATAATACATATATAAACGTTTATATACGTTAACATCTAAAACATACACATACCGTCATATATAGACATACGTACACGTATGCTACGAATACACATATATAGTCATATAAACATATATACAAATATACATATATAACAACAACATAACAATAATAATAATAATAGTTATTATTAAATAAATAAAAAGATGAAAGGATGGGTGGCTGCACAGAGCAGCTCCCCCCTTCTCAACCCCCTCCTCACGCCACCATCAATGTATTCACACCTCTATCTCTCTATCTCACATCCTCTATTCAAACACTCACACAAACACACAAGAGGAGGGGGGCTCTCGGTAGAAAAAAAACAGAAAGGAGGGGCTGACCAGTGAGCACAACCGAGAAAGAGAGAGAGAGGATGAGAAAGAGAGCTCAATGAAGGAGAGAAAGAGGTGCCACCGTCCTTCGAAACGCGTCCAAATCATCAACATCATCTTCTCCAAGGTCCGGAGGCTGCAGCTCGACCACCCATCGCCGTCGGAGCTCGCCGCGCCGGCTGCACCCGTAAGCACCCGAACGCAACAACACACGGATACATATGAAGCCTCAGGCAACCTTCGGAAATCATCTATTCGTCTTCTCTTCACGACTGGTATCACACTTTCCTGCCGTGGCTTCGCCGGCGGCGAGCTACGACGGCGGTAAAAATCAAAATCGAAAATATATAAAAGAAAAGATACACGTAAAACTCAGTCATTACGACGTCGGAATAAAATTTGGACGTCACCATTGAACTCAGCACGTCCGAGAACCCTAAGAACGACGCTGAACGGTCTCCAAAACTCGCGGAAACTCCGCAAACATGAAAACATAGTAAACGAAGCTTTGACATGATTTTTGACGTCTCCAAATAAGTTGGGGATGTTTGAAAACCTACGGAGGGGGTATAACGGAGGCGTTTCACCGGCCGAACAGGCGGCCACAAGCTTGAACAGCGAGCTCACGCATCGTCAATTTAGACGACGATCGACTCAGCAGCCAGTTGCAACCGGCCGAGTCGGTCGCGTCGGTTTTAAAACCATCGCGAGCACGATTGAAACCGCGCAGACTCGACCGGTGATCGTGTCTAGCCCATGCGTGCGACGCGCCTGGGCACGAGCAGGTTTGACTCATAGGCCGATCGTTTTTGGTCCGGCCGGCCATTAAGAGCCTGGTAGGCTTTTTAATTATTTTATTTGATTTAAAATGTAATTTATGATAAATAAATGAATTATAAATAAGTTTTAACCCCATAACCACTATATAGTTACATAACACATGTATATATACCCATGAAAATTAAAATCTAGGAAGATGAATATTTTCTTCAAAATTATCACATAATAATAGAATAAGTTAAGGGATAAACGATGGATATTTTTGCTTACTCACTCGTGTAAATATTATAAAATTCGATACGAATATTTTTTGTAAATAAATAAAATGCATAACAAAAATATTTATAATCCGGGTAAGAGATGGATATTTCTTCCCCATCATTAATAAGCATGTATAAGTATATTATCCATTGAAGATATGGATATTTCTTCCCTATTAATAAAATACATAAAAAATACTAGATAAATATAATATTAAGATAAGATGGATATGTCGAATAACGTTAGGGGCGATGAAGAGGAAATGACACGGCGCTGAGACCCCAAATAATAAATTTAAGCATATTTTTAATATAAATATTGATGGAGTTGCAAATGGCTAAGATCACGGCGTCACCCGAACGTTTATGGCAGCCGTAAGACTCGGTATACCATATAAGAGGAGTCAGTTACCTAATCGAGGGAGGAGTATTCTAGGGTTTAGGGCGGCGGATTCATTAACGTATAAATACTTAGAATCTAGCCCTAAAGAGACAGATTTTGTACTCAGCTTCTCCTCTCAATCCTAATAGTGAAAAGAGCGTTCTCCCTTCCCATGGACGTAGGCATTTTGGCCGATCCACGTAAATCCGGTGTTTTGTGATTGTTCTCTGTCCATTACTGTCTGATTCCTAAAATTCATTAACCCTGAACCATCTTTGGCGCCGTCTGTGGGGAAGAAGACATCGAAGTGATGGTCAATCGGAGACGTACAACACAAAATGGCTTGGCGAGAAATGGTATTCTGACATTCAGCCGAGTGTTTCGCCCTGGGGTGCGCCAGTCCTTTTTTTGTGAAAAAGAAAGACGGTAGTATGCGGATGTGTATCGACTATAGACAGCTCAACCAGGTTACGGTTAGGAACCGTTATCCCTTATCCCGCATCGATGATCTGTTTGACCAGTTGCAGGGAGCTGCGGTGTTTTCGAAGATAGATTTGAGGTCGGGGTATTATCAGTTGCGAGTTAGGACGTAGGACGTTTCGAAAACCGCTTTTCGTACACGTTATGTGCATTATGAATTTCTTGTTATGCCTTTCGATTTGACAAACGCACCAGCATCTTTTATGGTATGATGAACCGGATCTTCCAACCCTACTTGGACAGATTTATTGTGGTCTTTATATATGACATTTTAGTGTATTTCCGTAGTGAGGAGGAACATGCCGACCATTTGAGGCAGGTGCTACAGATTCTTTCCGCCCCCCGAAAGAAGGGGCCCCAGTTATACGCGAAGTTTAGTAAATGTGAGTTCTGGTTGACCGAAGTCCATTTCTTAGGGCATGTTGTCTCACGTGAGGGCATGGCGGTAGACCCCGCAAAGGTTGACGCAGTCCTACAATAGGAGCGGCCTAAGAATGCGACCGAGGTTCGTAGCTTTTTGGGTTTGGCTGGGTATTACCGGCGTTTTATCGAGGGGTTCTGGAGATTAGCTGGACCGTTGACTAAGCTTACTCGGAAAGCTACACATTTTGTTTGGAGCGATGCTTGCGAGCAGAGTTTCCAGGAGCTGAAGCACCGTTTGACCACAACGCCAGTCTTAGCATTACCGGATGATCAGGGTGGATTTGTGGTATATAGTGATGCATCGTTGCTTGGCTTGGGTTGCGTATTGATGCAGAAGGGAAAAGTGATTGCATACGGGTCACGACAGTTGAAACAACATGAAGGCAATTATCCGGTCCATGACTTAGAACTAGCGGCGGTGATTTTCGCGTTAAAGCTTGGAGGCACTTATCTTTTATGGAGAGGAATTCGAGATTTTACATGGACCATAAGAGCTTTACAGTATATCTTCTCCAAAGGGAGTTTAAATTTTGCGACAGGGAGGCGTTGGATTGAGTACTTGAAGGACTACAAGTGCTTGTATTCTTTATCATCCTTGAAGGCAACGAGTAAGCTGACGCAACTTAGCCGGAAGAGCTCCACTCATTTTGCCGGATTGTGTTTAAGAGAGTGGAATCTGGAGAAGCAGTTTAGCCACCTAGGTCTGCACGCGATAGAGCGTGAGCCGGGGGTTCTCTCGCCACATATCGTGTCGAGCCGGAGCTGCTTCAGAGATTGAAGGGCGGCATCAGTAGGGAGCGACGCTGCTTCAGGAGATACGGAAGGGGGTGGTGCCTTGAGTCTGGAAGAGACAATCAGATTATAGTGTGGGCGGCCGACGATGTTGTTTAGGTTCAGAGGCAGAGTTTACGTACCGGACGTTAGAGGAGCCTACGACATCAAGATTTTGTTCCGAGGCGCACCAGTAGCAAATTTGGTCAGTCCATCCAGGGGAAACGAAGATGTACAGGAATTTACGACAACAATTTTGGTGGCCTGGCATTAAGAGGGATATTAGACAATTCGTAGCACAGTGTTCAGTATGTCAGAGGGTGAAGGCAGAACATCTCAAGACTGGGGTTAATTTGTAAAATTAGAGGATACCATTGTGGAAAATGGATGACGTTACCATGGATTTTGTACAGGGATTGCCGAGGACTAGGCTCGGATTTGATGCTATATGGGTTGTTGTAGATCTCCTGACTAAGACCGCGCATTTTATACCTGTTCGGAGCACTTATACCCTAGAAAGGTTAGCTCGTTTGTTTATAGCGGAGATAGTCAGATTGCATGGAGTGCCGATGAGTATAGTGTCAGTTCGTGATCCCCATTTCACATCCCGATTCTGGAGGGCTTTCCAGCGTTTGATGGGCACAAAGTTGAGATTCAGCACGGCATATCATCCCCAAACGAACGGACAGTCGGAGAGGACCATCCAGACATTGGAGGACATGCTAGGGCCTGCGCGTAAGACATCGACGGTAGTTGGGACGACACTTGTCTCCTGGTAAGAGGTTCCTACAACAACGCTATCACAGCAAGTATCGGCATGGCACCCCATGAGGCGTTGTATGGCAGGAGGTGTCGTACCCCTTTATTTTGGGATGACATGGTCGATGCGGGGCAAATGAAGTACAAAATGTTGTCCGAGGAGGCAACCAGAAGATTTCAAAAGGGATCGGGTCCAGAGGATCGATGACCCACAGTCCGCAGAAGTGTAGCAGAATAGGGCGCCGTCGCCCATTGGAATTCCAGGTTGATGACTGGTGTATCTTCGGGTGTCAGCCAGAAAGGGGTACAATAACGTTTTGGCCTAAGGGTAAACTGAGTCCGATTTATTGGCCTTCAGAGTGGTAACTGAGCGGATTGGATCGCTTCTTGATCCGGGCAGGGAGCACTGATCCTGATGGTCCATCTCTGACAGACACTTCGGGACAAACTTGATTTATTTTTAAGTACATTATTCGTCAGCACGTATATGATGCTTGTCGCGAATGTCGAGCTATCGAGCGACACCCATCCCAGCTACGTTCGTCCGTCAGAGAGTCAAGCGTCCACATTTATGGAAGAACTTTGTCCTCATGACAGTAGCATCCGGCTTCTTAGGATCTTGTTATCAGAAGAAAAGATTCTTGAACGAAGATACAAGACAGTAATCTTACAGTTAGAGGTCCTCTTCGTGGCGCAATAAGCGAGTTCGATGTGAAGCGACTATGGCGCAACACTCAGAGGCTGAATGCGTTCGTCTCCCGAGTTTCCCATCGCTTACATTGTTGATAATCGGAGGACCCGAATCTCTTAGTGGGGAGGCTGGTGTGAGGGTTCCATAATGTATTTCTTGACTGGTTGATATGTTTATATTTGTTGTGTGTGGACCGTACTCAGCGGATGCAATGTTTGGGTCGGCGGTGACGCAGAGGGCGAGGGTCACGAGGAGAGGTTGGCCCCGTCGGATCGGTGTGTGTCGTGTTCTAGTAGATTTTTATGTGTTTGACTTGTTGTTTGTGTTGTTCAGGAGTTTTTCGGGTACCGAAGTTGGTGGTGATACTGTTTTTATATAGTTCTGGGACTAGCCATTTCTTTCCTATTTTCTCTTCCCTCTCTCCAGCGTCAGAGTTCATTGGGACGAATATATACACCCATAAAAACAACCAACTACGAATGGTTGGGTGGCCTCACCCCTATGATCTGCTAGGTAAGTTCCCTCTCGTGTATATTTCCTCGTTCCTTTGTGATCATTCTTAAAATCCAAGTGCTTAAGGTGGTGTCTCCTATATGTTCCCTTACTAAGCTCTCCTGCTTCAGATATCTCTCCCTAAGCCCGTCGGTGAGATGCATTTGCTTTACGGACCTCGAGATCTTCGAAGTTTCCTTATGGCTACTCTGTACGGGATGACAGCGGGTTTTGAGCACGCTCCTGTCAGTGCTCTGTTGCTTGTTTGAGAAAGTTCTACTAGTATGTACCTTGATTTGTATGGTGTTTAAGTTGGATGGTAAACCCTAGAAATGTTGTTATGATGAAATTAGCATGCTTAGTGTTAGCATGATGTTAATTTTTGTAGCAAGACATGCTATAATGATGTGGAATGTTATATGATGCTTATATGTTTTGGCCAAATAGTTTGTGCAAGTATACGCCTTACTTTGGTGCCTATGAGATTGTGGTTTGTGAAATGCTAATAACAAGAGTAATGGTTTGGGGCGTAACGTACCGTTAAGCTCGTTCGTTCACCCGGAGGTCGTTGTAGTACGATTCAGGATGCGTGACGGGCCGGAGCCGCGGAAGTGCCAGAAATGAATGTGTAGCCTAGAAGGGGCCAGTGGTTGTAGTTTCGATCGACTCTTTGGCAGGGGCGGTATCTACGATACCAGGCGAGGCTCGTTGAGGTCACTCCGGATACTGACCAGTTCCGAGTAGCTCCCATTTAGACGTCCATGGGATCGCCTCCACTGAGGCTCATGTTGCCGCTTATGTGCACTTACGGAAGATTCTTGATCCTTGGTACTCCGCTGGATACCCAAGCTCACGGGTGCGAGTACCTGAAAAGATGTAATATGAGAGGACTAACGTGTGGTTAGTCTAGTCGAACGCTAACATAACAAAGATGATGGCATAAGTTGACGTGGTGGGTCTTATTGCTTGGCATGACTTAATGTCTATATTGTTATGTTGAACTGATTATGAAATGTGTAATATTATTGTGATTGTTGTTTTCGGCGAGAGGATTCGCGAATCGTACCTCTCACTAAGTCTTATGACTTACCCGTTGTTTTCCCTTCTTTTCAGATCCCCTCGGTCGTGGCAAGGCACCAGTTTAGGGTGCTTAGCTCGGCGATAGCTTGCGAGGATTTTTGGGATAGTAGTATACTTGGGTTGGCTAGTATACACTCGTAGAATTCTGCCTAGTAATTAGTCAAATCACTTGTAAATCCTTGTAAATGGGAAGTATTAACTTACATGGCTTGTATTTTGCATACTTTGTCTTAAATGTATCGGAACGCTTTTAGAGAAGTAAACCTTGAGAATTATAAGGTTTAAGTTTCTAAAAGTTGTAAAATGTTGGCTAGTTTTGTATATGAATGGTTTTATGGCCATTGTGTTCTAAACTCCTTCGAAATGAGATTTAAAACTTGTCGCATGTGTGATTAGCTGTTTAACAGATGTTGGAAGTGTCGAAATTGATTTTGGTAAGCTTGGACAAGTTTTGGCTCTATGAGTTGTGGATTTATACGTTTTTAAGAAAATCGTTGGTTATGATGTAGTTTTAAGATTTAAAGTGTTTTGAATCCAAAAGATGATACCTGCATGAGCGTTTGGAGTGCTTAAGTATGTTTGCATGGTTGTTGGAGTATTTGGAATTGAATTAGAGGATTTGGGGCATTGAGTTTTGGTGTTCAAAATTTGGTTTTTCAGAAACCAGCAGGTATCGGTCGACCGATAAGTATTTCGGTCGACCGATAAGTATTTCGGTCGACCGACTGTAACGGTTACTGTTCAAAATTGCTCTCGATTTTGGATCGGTCGACCGATCCCCAGTTTCGGTCGACCGATAGTTCGTGAATTTCGTGCCTTCGGTTTGAGTACCGGTCGACCGATAATAAATCCCGGTCGACCGATAACTCTCGGGTTATGGCTTATTTATTTCGTTTTAAATGGATTCCAAAAATATTTCCATTGGTGTGGTGAGTTAGTATAAATGTATTTAAGAGGTTTTTCATTTCCGAAAGTGTTAGAAAAATACGGAATGAGCCGGTTTTTCTAGAAAATTATTTTTGGGACTTGTTTATTTTTATAAAGAGGTTTGGATCTCAAATTGTTATGGATCCTTATACATCAATGGAGAAGATTGATGTGCTAGAATCTCTAGCAAGTTGAGTTTCGAATTTTGGAAAAAGGTTCGCCTCCTCCGTGATGTCCTTCCGAAATCGAATGAAATCCCGACTACGCCTCACTCTTAATTTTTATTTAAGTATATGAGTTTCGATTTAAAATTTTGAAAAAAAAAAAAATGCTTTCGCTTACATTTGTGATATTTGGGTCGTGACATAGCTTCTTCCAGCATTTGATCGACATTCAGCTTCCTTTTGTGAGTTCTTAATTGCTTAAATGCCAGAATTGTTATTGCTACTTGTTCCCGAGCTTTGATATACATAAGACTTGGTTCTTCCCAGCTTCCAGTTCCTTTGTTTGAGTCCACCAGCAGATAATCGGGACGTTCCCAGCTCTTCTTCATCATATTAGCATCCTTATGCAACTTCCTATTCTTATCTTTCTTTGTCCAGATTTCAAATTCTATCTCTCCCAGGCTCTCGTATTCAAAATGCTCCTATTTATACTAAAATTGCCTTAGAACTGCAGCCAAAGTATACTAACACATGTTCATGGGCCAAATAAAGGGACCCAAGTATAAGGAGAACATCTTATTAGAACTTTTGAAGGTCTAAGGCCCAGCATGAACTGCCCAAACCACCTTGGCCGAGTCAAACTTCGAAGATATTCCTTCTACTGTTCGATGCTTCTGTCTTACTTTACTGTCATAACGTCTTGTATAGGTGCCTTGACACATAAATAGGAGTTGTGCACGAAGGACTCAATAAAATACTAGTAAGCCCAAACCTATAGTAATGGTGCACAACAGTTGAAGCCTCCTTTCTTGTTCCTGGTTACATTATTTAGTGTAGCTATGGTCTCTGCCAAGATGCTTGGAACTGGATTTACTTGGCGATGGAATATGGAAAAAACCAGATAATATAGCTCACTGTCGATAACATTCACCTTCTTGGAAAAATAATCAAACCGTACATCGCTAATACAAAAGTCCATATTCTGTAATCTGCTGCTCCATCCTTTGCCATAAGATCATCCCTGAGTGCGATCAACATCTCTACACGAATACTAGCATCCTACTGTATAAATTGAGATATTGCAAAAAATGGCTTACCCATAAGCCTGGCAAGCTGTCTTGGTGGCTTTTCTCCAGCATTAGGAAAATGAATAGCAGGAGATTTCGCAACTGTGCTGCTTAAAAGGATACTGTACTCCTCAATGGTAGGGCAAAAATCAGCTTCGTTCAGTACAAAACACCTTCTACGATAGTCCCAGAACTATACAAATGCCTTGATGAAATTCCAGTTAACTTCGAAATTTATCAGATCCTCCAAAGGTCCGAATGATCTCTACACTTTGTCTTTTCTTCCTTGGTCATATCATCCCATAACTGCTTAAGTATCCTAGTATTCACGGTGGTATGGTGGATATGCATTGTTTCGACCTCTTGCGCCATTGATTTTCTAGCCTGAGAATAAGCATGGGTTTTAAAATGAACATTTTTATTTAAAAGAGAAGAATTTTAAATGAAAAATGTTTAAAACAATATGTACAAAAAAAGCTCAAAATGTTATACCGGATGATATCTTATTTATATGATGTATGCCTTATTTTCATGATATATGTCGCTATATGAGGGTAAGCAATCTATGGGTTCCCCTATATTGACTGGTTTCTAATAACCCGTTATTGCTGAGTTTTCACAGGTTGCAAACAAACATAGTCCGTTAGGCCTAGTACTACTCAGGTAACATATGGGCTAGGCTAGGGCTGGGTTTTACGACTACTCATATGCATTGCACACGAGCTTCGATATTGTCCCAGATCTTAAGGCCGGGTCGAGGCCTGAGGGTATGCGTATGCTTGACAAGAAAATAAACATGCTCATGATGATTATCTATGTGCTAGAAAGCGTAAAGCGCATAACATAAATGACATTAAAAAAATGCGTAAAATAAACCTTTATTGCTCATGTAAATCCTAACCTGGTAAGAATCTTATCTTTAAACAATTTTAAATCACTTAGTTAAATGAGTCTAACGGGTACCAAGGGGAGTCGCCATCTGTTGACGACCTTCATCCGGATGGGGAAAAGAGGTTTGGAGTCACCACCTAATTTTTATGGAAAATTAGGAAACCGGGATAAGGCACATTAGAGATTCTTTGGGTTCGTCATCGGTTACATGTGAGGAAGACAGAACACTCCCACAGCGCCCTCCGAAGAGGGTACTCTTAACTAAATGATTTAAACTTATTTAAAGTAAAATTCTTTCCTTATTCCTACTAAAAAAATTATATAAAAATCACTCAAGTACAAGAATCGGTTAAAACGCCTCATCTTGACTTTAACGATAATGTCTTAACCTAAGTATCGAAGTCCTATATCGCGTCCTTTTATTCCTTGGCGTGTGCGAAAATCTTATTTTATTAAGTTAGGCTCAGCGCGTTTCCGTTTCCTCTTCATCGCCCCATTTTAAGATATTTAGAGATATAAAGTTCGGATAAACCACCTCACTTTAATCTCAGAGCTTAGTAACCACCTTACCCTGCTTTAATTTTTAGAGAAATTTTAGATAAGACGTAAAGATCGGTTAAACTGCCGCACTCTAGCCTTTGCTTTTGTTTACCTTTAATAAAAAAACTTTTATTCTTGAAAATGTTTAGAGTTTGGAAAAATCCTAGTTTAGGCGTAAATGTCGGCTAAACCGCCTCACTCTAGCCTTAACTTTTATTAACCTTTGAAAATCTTTTGCTCTTTAGAAATATTGATTTAGAAAATATTCAGTTGAGGTGTAAAAATCGGTTAAAGCGCCTCACTGATACGGCCCAAATATGGGACGCA
>MJHO01000678.1:0-34067 GCA_002076135.1 Xerophyta viscosa | reverse complement strand
GTAGGTGTTCGCAGCAGAAAGGGTCACAGGCGAGATATGGTGTTCGCATTGCGAACACCAGCGAACACCTATGAACAACCGAGAACACCTGCGAACACCCGCGAACATTTGCTACTATGTGCGAATGGCTGCGAATTTAACATACCATCTTAACAACGTCTACAATACGTTGTTCTTCCTCTCTTAGTTTTGTGAACGCTGGAACAGGCTTTCTCTCGTCGATTGTAATCATCTCTTTTTCAGACTGTCCATTCTTCACATTATTTTTAGGCAAATTTTCCTCGTCCGATTTTTCCTCCTCCAACTGCGTATTGATGGCTTCCACAACACTCATAATATCTTCGTTTGCTGATTGAGATTCTACTACGACAACCTTTGGAGAACGTTGAGGAGGAATGTCTTCTTTTTTCTCTTCTTTCTTCCGCATGATCACCTCCACTGACCCAACTCCTGGAGCATTTCAGGAAGATAGAGGAGCAATA
This sequence comes from Xerophyta viscosa, assembly GCA_002076135.1. Classification (NCBI taxonomy): domain Eukaryota; kingdom Viridiplantae; phylum Streptophyta; class Magnoliopsida; order Pandanales; family Velloziaceae; genus Xerophyta; species Xerophyta viscosa. Next base: position 33,585 of record MJHO01000678.1, on the reverse strand, counting down.
TCTGCTTTTTTATTCTCCGATTCTTTCCCCTTAATGATCACCCAGCTGATTCTGCTGCTGGAGATAGCGAAGAAGATAGAGCAGCGATATCTGCTCCACTTGCTTCTGAACCTATAGCTAGAGGAGCGGTATCTGCTCCCGTTGCTTCTGAAGCTGTAGGTAGAAGAGGGATATCTGCTCCCGCTGCTGCTAAAGCTATAGGTAGAGGAGCGATATGTGCTCCCGTTGCTCCTGAAACGGTAGGTAGGGGAACGATATCTGCTGCCGTTGCGTCTGAAGCATTAGAGGAATACAAATCAGCTCTATAGCTAATTACATAGTTATCTTCTTCCAATTCTTGTGCATCCTCACTTCCCTGTTTCAAGCTGTGTAACAGCTTAGCAACTCCAGCTGTTTTCGTCGTTCTGGGTTTCTTTCGACATAGCAACTCTAGGTTTGAGCGAGGATCGACCAGCATGACGCCATCTCTCTTCGCGTCTGAACGGTTGGGCTGGGCGGCGACTGGGTGACTAAGTCGCGACTGGCTCCTTCTTAATTATCTTCTTGAGTTTCTGATGCGACCTTAGGATCCGGCAATTGTTACTTTCGAGATAAGCAGGAGGTTGTTTCGCTTTGGCTGGAGTTGAATAAGTTTCTTCAACTACTTTCTCCAGCAGCATCCTAATTTGTTCGACTCCGTCTTCCATTTAACAACCTCGGTCTTCAACTTCATCTACAGATTTTTTGAGATTGCAACTCGCAGTAACAGTTTTTGGAATATCATGATTGTTGATAGAGAAGGTGGCCTTCTTTGATGGGACCCTTTCTTTGACGCGGAGGTGGCTTTTCGGAAGACTTTTCACCAGACCTAGCGTGAATTTTGGCTTTGGGATCCCTTTCTTTGACGTGGAGGTGGCTTTTTGGGAGACTCTTCACCAGACCCAGCGTGATCCTTTGGCTGGGATCCTTCCGATTGCCTTTCCTCTTCAACTTCGATTTTGGTTTTTCGTCCCCATAGGAGAGGAACAGGCAACATCTACTTTCCCACAAAAGATCCTGGTATCAGCCTTTGCTCTTCTTCGGTCAAAATAATATCTGTGCGGAATGATTGGCTGGAGAGAAGCTAAAAGTCCTTTTCAGCATTTTTAGCGGTTGTATCTCGCACTCCACTCCATTTATAAAGGCGAGGAGAAGCATTCGGCCTTGAAGGAGTCATGGATATCAACCTCTCGTAAAACCAAGCCTAAAAACAATGTGCTTTCAAAACATGTTAAAAAGAATAAAGGTACGAATGATGTAGTGTACACGGATGTTCGCATGGTGTTCGCAGGTGTTCTTGCAGGTGTTCGCGCTGTTCGCGAGTGTTCGCAGGTGTTCGCAGGTCAAATTAAAACCCGCGAATAGACGCAATCACCCGTGAACATACGTGAACACTGCGAACAGACGCAGGTGTTCTCAGGTGTTAGCGGTGCTCGTATGTGTTCACAGTTACACCGCCTACACCTTGGATCACCTGCGAACAACTGCAAACACCGCGATCACCTGCGAACACCCGAGAACACCTGTGAACGTCTGTGCACAAGTGGTTTGTAGGTGTTGTCAGTTGTTCGTTGGTAAACATCCGTTTTCGTGTAGGTGTTCGCGGGTATTCGCAGCGAAACCTGCGAACACCAGCGAACACCAGTGAACACCCGAAAATACCTGCGAACACCATCCATTAAGTTAAATCAAAAGTAAGTTTTGGCAGAAAGCTGCGCACTCCTTCTATCGTATGATCGTGTATTGCCGAAGGCCAGTCGTATTCTTTAAGGCGGTCTAGGTCATCCACCAACCTCAATAAACTGGCCGGAACTCTTTGTCCGGGCTCAATGAAAAGAAACGAAGATAATATGTACATTACCCATAATTTAACATACTATTCCGCTTTTTCCACGTTGTTTATGATTATCTGCATCTTGTTTGAAATTTTCTCAATTTTGGGGTTGCGGCCTTTGAAGCTGGTTTTTGCGATGGGGATGTCGTTGGTATTCGCTTGATTCCTGGTCCTCGATATCACATACCTTTTATTGGGCATCTAAAGAAATAGCGAGTCTGCCGGCGTAAATTCTAACCTAGCGCCGGCTAAGACGAAGAACGAACCCTCCACCCAATGCCTGCAGATTTCGTTTAGTCTTGGACGATCCCCTCCAATGGGTGGTAGCTGCAGAAAATGGAGAAAAGGGGTCTGCTCAGCGTTTGGAAGATGGTAGTCCTTCAACGCAAGCTTTTTTCCTCGTCGTCCGTTGTAAAGTTCTTAAAAAGGTTTCGAGGAAAACACCTCGTTTTTACTGGGATTGCTGGAGACATTTCCGGGGGCGTTGAGGGACGCACAATAGGGCGGTGTGCGGCGGTGGCGATGGAATCGATTTTGAGACAGAGAGAGAGAGAGCGCGCGAGAGAGAGAGAGAGAGAGCAAGCGAGAGAGCTAAAGAGAGAGAGTGAGTGGGTTTTGTCTGGCCGAGCGGTATTTGGAATACCGCCTTTTTTTAACGTTAAGAAGTCGAGGGTATTTTGGTCATTCCACAGCGCAAAGGGGCGTGATTCACTTAAAATTGAAGAGGGGGGCGCTATTTGCCAAATAAGGGTTAAGGGGGGGCCCGATTTGCCAAATTTGCCGAAAAACTATATTTATTGGTGTAGCCATCATGATTCACTTTTCGATCAAATTGCAATGGTCTTTCCAGAAGAAGATGACGAGCGCTCATGAGAACACATTATATAACACTTCATCATGATATTTTCCAACTGTGAAGAGAGTATTTACCTGCGTCGCCACTTTTATTTCTCCTTCGTCATTCAACCAACTAAACTTGTAGAGATCCCCCGTAGTCGATTGTGGCGTTCAAGGCATATACCATGGTTCTTATATTCCATGGTTCTTGCCTCCTTCTAGACAACAGGTCGAGGAACCATCCCACGGGAATTTATTGTATTTGTATTTTTACCTGATTACTAGTAGACCTGGAGAACCTTTCGACAATCATATCGAATGTTAGTTTGTAAGAGTTCAGTTCAAGTGTTAAAGAGTCAATTATTTGCTTAGAATAGGCATTAACGAGGTCATTGCCCCGATACCGAGGTCAACCAATTTAAGCCGAGGTCGGCTGTGAGAGAATTACAATATTGACCTTAGAAATAGCGTCGGCTTGGCTGATCCTCATCAACGAATCCCTCCGATATGTCCTAAGTTGTGAGGTCCCTAGGTTCAATTAATTAGAATCGAATTTATTTTCGGGTTAATTACCCTCGATTGAGAGTCTAATTGACTGTTTGGGTGCTTGATTTGCATTTGGATTGGCTTGTATTTGAATTGAAATTGATTTGGATTGATTTGGTTGCGTTTTGGGCCAATTTGGGCCCGATTTGCGTTGGACCCGGCCAACCGAGCCACGTGGCTCGGCTGGGCCGAGCCCAATACTGTTCGGACACGCGGGCGAGCCTTTAGGCTCAAGCCCACGCGCCCGAGCCAGTCACCCGTCTCTCTCTCTCTCGCTCTCTCTCGTCTCGCGCTCTCTCCCTCCCGCGTCTCTCGATCGCGCCCGTGCGCCGCGCCGCCCACCGTTCGTCTCGCCGCCGGCGCGCGCGCCGTCGCTGGTCGCCTGCTCTCTCCTCCTCTCCGGCCCCGATCTCTCTCCTCCCTCGTGCGCTCGCGCCCTCGACTTCGGCCCGCCGAACCTCACAGCCGCGTCGATTTCAAAGGTCGCCGCCGCGCCGTCGTCCGCCGTTGCTTCCTGACGTCGCCTGAGCCGCCGTCGAACCTCATCGCCGCCGATTGAAGCGCCGATCGTCTGAATCTCCGCCTCTTTGTCTCGGATCTGTTCCGTCCGACCGACACCGCCGCCGGCTCCGCCTTTCCCGGCCGTCACCGACGTCTCCGCCGCCTCCTCTGCCTCCTGAGCTCCACGGCCGCCGTCGATTCGCCACCGCCGCCACTGTAGCTGCCGTCCGGCAGTCTCCGGCGAACCCGACCGCTCCGCCGCATCGTCTCGACACCGTGGACTCGTTCGTGAGATCGTTTCCGGAAATGCTTCGATGTTCGCACCCCGTTCGGTAAACCCTAGAAGGTTTACGTTCGGATTAAGGTGAGTGCCCCTGCGGTCTCACTTGATTGTTAGAAAACTTGCTAGAAATCATGCTAGGACTGTATGCTATAATGTAGTAGTTTGTCTTGATATGTCAGCGTGATATGAATTGTTGGTTGTAATAGCATGTATTAGAAGATGTTATCCGTTAGACAAGCATGCTAGGATTTGTGTTAAAAATAATATGTGACTCCTAGGTTGTGATAACATGTATTCGATGTTGATGATTTTCATACTAGATAATAGTAATATTCATGCTAGCTATACTGTTTGTCTTGTGTGACATTCTTCGATAGCATGATTTTGTGTGTTGGGCGCTCGGTAGTGGTGTTCGCGTTTCCCTAGACTGTAAATACCAGTGGGATAGTGTGCGGACGAATTTAGCTAGAGTGCATGTAGATGAATGTGCATCGGAACATGTAAACGCTAGTTGATTTGAGGTATATGGTCATGCCCGGTGATAGGGTGAGCCTTGTGATTCGTGTTTGGACATCTTCATGTGTATGCTCCTGTGTATGATATGTTTCGTGTGATTTTACCTTACCGACTCAATTAGGGCGTTTATGCGAGTATTAAATTGCGTATGTATTGACGTTTGCCTAGTCATGCTTGTGAACAAGAGTTCCTTGTGTGCATGTTTAGGAATGTTAGAAATACTTGTAAGTTTGTTGTATGGACAACATATTAGCGATGTGATTTGCCTACGTGGACGACTTTCCTAGGTGTGTGACCTAAACATTAAACGATATTGTTATCGGGAGTGCTTGTGTGTGGCTTTGCGTGGTTGATAATCCGACCCGAGTGTTGAATGATATTGTGTTTGAATTTTGACCTACCTTAAACGATGCATTTTTAGTTGATTGTTTTGATGCATATAATGTGTAGTGTACAAGATTTGTGTTATATCTTAACACTTGAATTGTCATTACACTCTATCTGTAATGTGTGTGAGCGCGGGTTTTTCACCGATTGTATGCGAATGTGGCTTTGAACTGTATGCTATGCTTATATGCATGTATTGATGTATACGGTGTGCTTAGACATTTACTATGTTGTATGTCAAATTTTTGTGGGTAATAAACCCTAATGATGTTGTGATGTGGTAGAGATCGTGCTGTATATGCTATGATGCTCTTGTATTGCTATTTATGCAAATTTGGTTGCTATTATGCAAATTCGAAATGAGAACATGATATTTACATATATCTATGTTGTAGTTCGCATATGTATGAACTATGTTGTGATACTTAATGAACATGTTAATTATGTTTAGATGTTATTGAGCATGTGCGAGTGTAGAGTAAAATAGCTCTAGGGACACTCGTGATTGGTTGTGCCTTAATGCTAATGAGCGTTGAAAATCGAGTGGGGTAAAGTACCTTTGTGACACTCGTATGTGGTGTGCTTGCCTTACGGGGCCATGTGGTGTTCGAAATTGGGTCGTTGATGTGAGGTTCGCGGTTTAGACGAGTTTGGTTTAGACCCTTGATGTATATATATATGTGTATATGCGTTGTTATGTGTGTATATATGTTTGTTTTCGTTGATGCTTGTATATGATTCGTTGTATTGTATACCTGCTTGTGTTTGGTGTGCCATTATAGCCACGAGCGAGGTGTGCTTAGTGACACTAGAGAGCGCGGAGTGACGCGTGCGAGAAAAGTTTGGAATTTGCCTTGTTTGTGCTCTTCCTTAGTTTTTCGGTCGACCGATTCCTGTGACCGGTCGACCGATAATCCACGTGGGTCGACTCCTTAGTCGGTGGACTGCTTTATATGGGGTGTTTACTCATTTTTCCAGCCAGTGCTCGTCCAAGAGAGTCCCACAAGTTTTTCTTAAGCCCTAGAGTGAGCTTAGGGTGAGTAATCGACGATCCGATCTCGATCCTTGCTTCTCCCGATCTTCTCCTACGCGTAGGCGGCTTCTTGTTGGCGTTTGCGACGAGAGGGACGTGCCGGGCTGCGGGTATAAAGTTAGGTTGAGGCTTCATGTCTCCCCCTTTCTCAAAAGTATGACTTAAACTTTGATTTGGCAACACTAGATTCTTCCATGGTCCGGTCGGTGTTGATTTGGACATCGACCCCTTTGTTGCTTCTCGATTTTGAGGGATAGATCATGAACCTCCTGAATCATGCCTAGAAGAAAGCAATGGCCACCCAGGACCGTGATCTTGAACCTGAGATAAGGTCATGACCCTCCTGGATCATGCCTAGGATAAAGCAGTTGTCGCCCTAGACCGTGCTAGGATAAGATAAGGTCATGAACCTCCTAGATCATACTTGGATGAAGGAAAGCAATGGCCGCCTTGGACCGTGATCTTGAACCTGAGATAAGGTCATGACCCTCCTTGATCATGCCTGGAAGAAAGCAATGGCCGCCCTGGACCGTGATCTTGAACCTGAGATAAGGTCATGACCCTCTTGGATCATGCCTGGGATAAAACAGTGGCCGCCTTGGACCAAGTGATAAGGTCATGAACCTCCTAGATCATGCCTAGATAAAGCAATGGCCGCCATGGACCATGATCTTGAACTTGAGATAAGGTCATGACCCGCTTGGATCATGCCTTTGGATAAAGCAGTGGCCGCCTTGGACCATGATCTTGAACCTGAGATAAGGTCATGAACCTCCTGGATCATGCCTAGGATAAAGCAGTGGTCGCACTGGACCGTGCTAAGATAAACGATAAGGTTAAAAAAAAAAAAAAAAAAAAAAAAAAAGAGAATAAGGAAGAAGAAGAAGCACCAAGAAATCGTACTGTATTTAGGTTACCACAAAGACCTTTCCATCAGATGAGCTAAAATGCAAAGATGCACAGTTACTTACTCAAGACGATTAGTATGACTGGTCTAGGAGTTCAAAATCCTACGGAAGAAATCAGGAATTAAGAAAAAGGAAAGAAGAAAGCAACACGATGCTCAGAAAAATACCCGCTAGGAACTGAAATAGTGGCCTAGGCAAAACTGGTTAGGGCTTAAGTTGTAAGACTTTTCTCTTATTATTTTAAAACTAAGAACATGCATCTTGAGAATTATACTCTGCAGAATATGCAAAACTTCACTTTTCTCATCAAACAAGATTTTCTTTCACTTAGCTCTACTTTTTAAGAAGTTATACTCAAGAAGAGGCACTTCTTATTATTTGAAAAGATTTTGCTTCAATACATAATTTCAATCGTAGAGGCTCAGATGGAGGATTTTCCTCCAACGAAAAGAACAAAGCTAATTGCATAGGCGACTTCGACATATGGTAGACGAAAACAAGGATTTCGCTTGAGAAAAGCAAGAAGAGAACTGATAAGCACAACAGGAAAGAAGCAATTTCAGAAAAAGTTATGGACAATTCGATGATCCAGGTGGATCTTGGGTCAAAANAACTTACCTATCTTCAGTAGAAGCTGAAAGGACACACGTTTGTGGTAAAATTTCAGTTTCAGATAAATTAAATCATTCACTGGCCCACCTTCCAGACTTTTGATTAGAAAGCATCTTGTTTCTTTGGAGATGCATATCTAATCACAAGCAAAATCACCGAATCATTTGCCATTCTACTTAAGGGTCGATTCAGCAGCATAACTGTTGCCATACGCATCTCCAACACTTTTAGGATAACAAGATTCTTCAATGGAACGAGTTCTCCTACATTTAACACTAGCACCTGCAAAGTTAGTCTATTGCTAAATATGTCTTCATACTTTCAACATGAGATTTTTCGGTGGAATTAGTTCTCCTAGTCTTAGCTGGAGCAATACGAATTTAGTTTCTTCGACATGCACTTGCCTTACCACTCTTTTTCCCAACTTCTCTAAGACGATATTCTCTGCCTTCAATATCATCAGGAAAAACCCATATAAAGATACGGGAATACAAGATTTCTCAGCATGATTAGAGACAAGTGCATGTCGAAGAAACTTGACTAAAGCTTGTATAAAGATCCCCTGCATGAGACAATTTCTCAGCATGATCAGAATCTCTTGTATTAACTGCAGATACGGGAATACAAGATTGAAGGAACTCAGCATGATCAAAATCTCTTGTATGCATAAACTGCATCACTGGCAGTTTCTACTTAAATAGTTACTTGTTTTTATTTCTAGCCCAAATGGAAGTACCATGCAAGAACCAATGCGCTAATCATCAAGATGGGTTTCAGCAATGTAACTCTACCTGGAATCTCAGGACTCTGCTGCTCGAGCAAGGAGGATTACCTTTGAGCTTCTCCACCTCCGCTTCTCGAGCAAGGCTGATGGCAGCGTCTTAGTACAACAGAGTACCGCTGGATACTGCCTTTTGAAATTTAACGAATGAGACGCCGAATCCATCTGAATCCTCGACTCCATATGACCGCAACAGAACATGAAGATCAATGGAATTCAAGAAACGTAAAACGACAACCCAAAAGTTTGAAGAGCGAGAGAAGGGAGACTTACAGAACATTTGGAAGCAGAACTGAAAGATGTAATGCCGGCTGAGGTTGAATTTCTTGAAGGACGCCGCCTGGGAAACGACAGCTCGTGGCTGCGAGAGCGGCAGCGACAGTGGTGGAGATTTCCGTCGGTGACGGGGAGACGTTAAAAGGTTAGGTTCAAGCCATGGAGGACGTGAAGGTTGATCATTAGCTCTGCTGAGGGAAGAATGGAAAGATGAAATAAGGAAGAAATTAAAGATGAAGATGAAAAAAAGGAGCGGGGGCGAAATGGGGTTTGTTTTGCTTCTAATAAAGCTTTGGATTAGGACGCAAGGCGGCTAGGGAAGGTAAACAGGTGGAGATTAGCTGGCTCGGACTGTTGGACCAGCCTAGGATCCGTGGGCCAAATTTCAGCCCAGATTGGGTCCATAAATTGAACTTAATTCGACAACTTTCTGATTTCACCGCAATTAATCAACTGTTTCTTTTGCACACATCTTGATCAAAAGATGCTGTAGATTAGCAAGCAAGCGTATGCTTTGCGGGATTACGGCTAGAGTATTTGAAATAGATTAAAATTCTGTCCAGTAAACCAACAATTCGTATGATTTTAGAAGTATTTTTTAAAAAAAATTTAATATTAAAATTATAAATTTTGATAAGATTTGTAATTTAATGTTAAAAAAAATTTTCAAAAAATATTTCTAAATAAGTATTTATGGGGCTCCAAATTTTAACGGCCTTGAGACGGATTTCAAAAATAGTGTTTAAGCCCACTACAAACCTGTTAAATTTTGAAACTCCATAACACCTATTTAGAAGTGCCTTTTGGGAAAAAAGAAATTCAATATTAAAACTGTAGATCTTATTAAAGTTTAGAAATTTCGCGTTGAAAGTTTTTACAAAAAAAAAGAAAAAACTACTGGAAGTTTTTTATTTTAAAAATTTAAATTGAACAGTTATGGGTTTGGTGGATTTGTTGTTGTATGTGCACATTTGTTAAAATAGACTAGATATAATTAGGGCTAAAAACGAGCCTAGCTGCGCACCAGCAGCTCGGGCTCGAACTTGTTTAAGTTCGATTCAAACTTGATTAATATCGAGCTCGAGTTAACTAAACGAGCTCCTCACCACACGTGTTTAATTCGCGTACCTCCTCACACATATATGTTAGAAATCCTTGGAAATATGGAATATATACCAACAATATAACTCAAGCATGGTGAGAACAACTTTGTACACAACACACACACACACACACACACAAGATATATATATATATATATATATATATATATATATACAGCATTCTTGTACATGTGGTGCTTCCATAGCAAGCTCAAACTTGTTCTGCACAAAGAACATGTACATAAATATATACATACTTACGCAGTAGAAACTAATAATTGACAATCTAAATACCAATAGAAAGGAGTACATCTCATCCTTCAATGCATGAGCCATATGGGCCCATCCAGCAATCTTTAGTACACATGTTGACAAACTATTATGCCCATCTCACGTGTAAACAACTCAGAATGCTCACCAACAGCTTGGTTCATCTTTGGGCAACTGTAAACCAAAAAAACTTGCGCCTTATTTTTTTGCTATCTAATTTGGTCAAGTCCTATGTTCCGGTTAGGACCCTCTAACAAACACACTGAGGTGAGAGGAGGTATGTTCTAAACAATAGCCACACCAAGATTCTTTTAAAATGTTGATATATATATATATCGACAGTTTAAATAGCCACTTCAACATGCTTATAACAATACTGTTCATACCATTATCAGTCATAACAAAATCAGATTGTGAAATGGGACTATTCAAGGAAATGTGGTGTGGAACAATTGTTTCTCCCGGTCCTGCCATATATCTACAATAAGTAGCAGATTAAAATTTTTGGACTAAGACATAAAAACCACTTAAAAATATCCTGGGCAAATTTGGTGAATAGTGCCCCTTAACAAGAATTAAGCGAACATCGCCCCCCCGATTTAGTTTCGGCAAAAAGTACCCCTTTATGACATGAAATGATAAGAATATCCATATATCAATTTTCAATTATAACTTTTCGTGCAGAGATAAAAAATGGGATTGAAAAAAGTTTATATGAAAGGCCTTCGAGTCCTCTTTCATATGAGACTAATTTCATCTCATTTAGAGCTCTCCATGAAAGGTTATACGAAGACACTGTTAAGCTATTGTAGAATGAGATAACATTTTGTACAGAGATCCAAATAGGATGAGATAAAGTCCGTACGAAAGGCCTTCCAGTCTTCTTTCTTATGGGAGTAATTTCATATCATTTGGAGCTCTCTATGAAAAGTTATACAAAAAATACGAAAACGCTATCAAGCTGCTATAGTGTTTGATAGCATCGTATTTTTAGCATATTTTGTATAGAAATCCAAATAAAATGAAACCAATTCCATATGATTTCTTCTTGATTTCTCGTTCATATGAGACTTATTTCATCTCATTTCGAGCCCTCTACAAAAAGCTATGGCTAAACTACCGAGACTCTACGAACACCTGCAAACACTTGCGGACACCCTGCGAACACCTGTGAACACCCTTCAAACACCTGCGGATACCCTACGAACACCTACATTCTTATACTTATTTGAACGATCTTTAAGCCTTCTTTCATATGGGGCTAATTTCATCTCGTTTGGAGCTCTCTAACAGAATTTATGTTAAAAATACCGAGGCCCTACGAACAATTGCAAACACCGATTTTCTTATACTTGTTGGAAAGATCTTTGAGTTTTCGTTCATATAGGACTGATTTCATCTAGTTTGGAGCTCTCTAACAGAAGTGTTAAAAATATTGAGACCTTGCAGACACCTGCGAACACTTGCAAATACCTTACGAACACCTGCGAACACTTATATTCCTATACTTGTTGGAAAGATCTTTGAATCTTCTTTCATATGAGACTAATTTTATCTTTTTTGGAGCTGCTCTTGCAGAAGTTATGTTAAAAATACCAAGATCTTACAAACAACTGCGAACACTTATAGGGTCTCGATATTTTTAACATTATTTCCGTTAGAGAGCTCCAAGCGAGATGAAATTAGTCTAATATGAAAGAAAACTCAAAGATTATATTTAACATTATTTATGTTATGAGGTGTTCGCTGATAAGTCTAATTTTTACATACCAATTTCAGCATAGTTTATTTACTAATTCTATATTTATTGGTTAATTTCAGGTTAAGAATCTTAAAATGGAGTTAAATGTACTTTGGAGATTCAAATGGAAAATCTTAAAACAGAAAAAAGAAATTCAGACACAAATGGATGGCTAGGATTTGGGATGCTGAAATAAGGAAATGGAGCACAAAATCAACGGTTGATCATGAAGCATGGTGAGACATGAAAGGAAAGCAACAAAAACAGCAAGCATGGGAGACAAATGCAAAATTTAAGTGCTAAACATCAATATAAATAGAGTTGAAAACGAAGAAAAAGGGGGAGGCTAGAAGAAATAAAGACTAGAAGGCCTAAGAAAGTTTCTTCTTAAAATTCTTGTATTTACTTCTTGTAACCAAATTTTTTTTTTTATAATGGATGATTTAAGGAAGCAATAAACGAGACAGAGAAATCATCTGAGAAAGTGAAAAGAGACACCAACAAGAGGGAACTTAAGGAAGCAATAAACGAGGAAGATGAAGTTAGAAGGAGAGAGGAGGAATAAGCAAAAGTCTTGAGAAAGAGCTAAATGCCTGGAACAGAGAATGGCAGGAAAAACTTGCTCAACAAGCACAGACTAATTATCCTCCTCCACCATTTCCACAAAGGTTAAAGAAAGATGGGGACGATAAACAATTTCTGAGATTCCTAGAAGTCTTCAAAAAGTTGCGAATCAACATTCCATTTGCTGAGGCGTTGGAGAAAATGCCAACTTATGCACGATTTGTGAAAGACATCCTCAGCAAGAAGAGGAACTGGAGAATTACGAAGTTATACCTTCTCAGGAATAATGTAGGTGCAGTTATCCACCCAAAAGCTTCCTCGAAACTAAAGGACCCAGGCAGCTTCACCATCCCAAGCTCCATAGGTCCCAACTTTCAAGAAAGGCATTATGTGATTTAGGTGCTTCGGTCAATTTGATGCTGTTATCTATCTTTCAGAAGTTAGGATTAGGCGAGGCAAAACCCACAACGGCGACACTTCAGCTTGCAGACCGATCAATAACACATCCAAAGGGGGAGTTGAGGATGTTTTTAGTGAAGACTCCAAGAATTGATCTTACGGCTGATGTTTTCTGATCTTGACATGGAGGAAAGATAGAGAGGTCCGCTCATTCTTGGCAACCATTTTTAGCAACTGGACGCACTTTGATAGATGTAGCCGCCGGCAACCTCACCATGAGAGTACACGATTAGGAAGTTACTTTTAACGTTTTCAAATCCATGAAATTTCCATCTATTATAGAAGACTGCTTTAGTTGTGATGTGGTACAGCAAATAACAACGGCCAAGATTTTGTGAAGATCCAGTTGAGCCGATCCTTTAGAAAAAGAGTTTGGCTGGAAAATTAACGATGAAGACAAGGGAAGTCCAACAAATGGTCAAATGGTTGGACCACTCCAATCAAAGCTTGAAGAACATGCGCCAATAGAACCACTGGGATAGAGGCTAAAGAATAACACCGATTCAAGCCGTCCATGACAAGAACCACGCACATCTTGAGCTTTAAACCTTTACCATCTCATTCTGAAATGATGTTTTTCTAGGGTAATTCTGAGACTCTACCAGTAGTAATTTTGCTTTTCTTAATCTTGTGCAGGAGGAAAAACTATTGAGGTGCCTGACGCGAAACACAAGGAAGCTATCGTTAATGGACATTAGCTGATATTAAGGGAATTAGCCCTTCAATTTGCATGCATAAAATTAGACTGGAAGAGGGATGCAAACCTACAGTAGAGATGCAGAGGAGGCTCAACCCTATAATGAAGGAAGTCGTTAAGAAGGAAGTTCTTAAGTGGCTGGATATAGGCATCATCTACCCAATCTCTGATAGTCAGTGGGTAAGTCCAGTTCAATGCGTGCCAAAGAAAGGAGGTATGACAGTGGTAGCAAATGATAAGAATGAGCTAATTCCAACCCGAACTGTGACTGGATGGAGAGTTTGTATGGACTATAGGAAGCTGCGTAGATAATTAAATTGTAGTAATTGATTATTATCGTGAACAGGAAGTGCTAGCTCATAACACCTCTCTTTTCCTTTTCTTCCTCTCCAAAAGAAAAATATATTTTTTTTTCCACCAAATTTTCTGACCTCCGGATACGGGGCGTCTTATAAACTAGGGTAAATTTTCTAGCAAAAATTTGGATTATACTAAAGCAAAACATAGGAATCGCTGAAGAAACATTTGAACAGGGGCAATCATCAGAGCAACATCGTCCAGGCATAGACTCTTTCTGGAAAAAGAAAATAGGGAAATCACTGAAGGCTGTACACCAATACAATGAACAAGGAAGGACAAAGACAACAGAAGAACTCAAACAGGGGCAGTTTCTCATTGACGATTTAAGCTGAGGATCCGATTTTATTCAATTCAAGGAAAAGGAATTGAAAAGTTAACTAAAGCAATCAGCGCAAGGTTCAAGATCAAGGTCAACAGACAAACCAAGGGATATCTAAATCCAAGAGAACAGTCTATTCTGGTCAAGGTTACTTAGCTCAAGGAAGGGCAAAATCAACTTCAACATCATTTGTTCAGCCCAAGCACAAGATAAGGGAAAATCTACATCTTCACTCCAAGGTGGGGTTATCATCATCAACTCACCCCAAGGTGGGGTTATCATCATCAGCTGACCCCAAGGTGGGGTTATTGTCATCCGCTAACCCCAAGGGGGGGCAAAGTCAAGATCGTCATCTGCTAACCCCAAGGTAGGTTAAGGTCAAGATTATCATCCGCTCACCCCAAAGTGGGGTAGAGTCAACATCATCACATGCTCAGCTCAAGGTAAGGAAAAGTTCACGACCTCATCTTGTCCGAACAAAATCTTAATGATATAGTTTAAACAATTTTATGTCTCGAGGTCCGTACAGCCCTCGAAATGATAGAATGTTCCAAAGTCCGTACAACCGTTGGGCAGAAAAAGATTAAGAACCGAGTTCTGTATAGCCCTCGGAGTGAAAAGATGTCTCAAATTTCGTGCAGCCTTAGAGAAGAAAGGATGCCCCGAGTTCCGTACAGCCCTCGGGGTGAATAAGTGTCACAAAGTCCGTACAGCCTTTGGGAAAAAAAGTTGCCCCGAGTTCCGTACTGCCCTCAGGGTGGATAAGTGTCACAAATAGCGTGCAGCCTTTGTGAAGAAAAGTTGCCCCGAGTTCCGTACAACCCTCGGGATGGATAAGTGTCACAAAGTCCGTACAACCTTTGTGAAAAATAGATGCTCCGAGTTCCGTACAGCCCTCGAGGTGAAGAGATGATAGATGTCTCGAGGTCCTCGAGGGTTGTACGGAACTCATGGCATCTATTTTTCACAATGGCTGTACGGACTTTGTGACACTTATCCACCCCGAGGGCTGTATGAAACTCGGGGCAACTTTTCTTCACAAAGGCTGCACGCTCTTTGTGACACTTATCCACCTGAGGGTTGTACGGAACTCGGGGCAATTTTTCCTCACAAAGGCTGTACAGACTTTGTGACACTTAACCACCCCGAGGGCTATACGGAACTCGCATCCTTTCTTCTCAAAGGTTGCACAAAATTTGAGACATCTTTTCACTCCGAGGGCTGTACGGATCCCGGAGCTTAATCTTTTTCTTCCCAAAGGCTGTACGAACTTTGGAACATTCTATCACTTTGAGGGCTGTACGGACCTCGAGACATCTATCATCTCTTCACCTCGAGGGCTGTACGGAACTCCAGGCATCTACTTTTCACAAAGGCTGTACGGACTTTGTGACACTTATCCACCCCGAGGGCTATACGAAACTCGGGGAAACTTTTCTTCACAAAGGCTGCACGCTCTTTGTGACACTTATCCACCCTAAGGGTTGTACGGAAGTCGGGGCAACTTTTCTTCGCAAAGGCTGTACGGACTTTGTGACACTTATCCACCCCGAGGGCTGTACGGAACTCGGGGTATCCTTTCTTCTCAAAGGCTGCACGAAATTTGAGACATCTTTTCACTACGAGGGCTGTACGGAACTCGGAGCTTAATCTTTTTCTTCCCAAAGGCTGTACGGACTTTGGAACATTCTATCATTTCGAGGGTTGTACGGAACTCGAGACATCTATCATCTCTTCACCTCGAGGGCTGTACGGAACTGGAGGCATCTATTTTTCACAACGGTTGTACGGACTTTGTGACACTTATCCACCCCGAGGGCTATACGGAACTCGGGGCAACTTTTCTTCACAAAGGCTGCACGCTCTTTGTGACACTTATCCACGCAAAGGGTTGCACGGAAGTCGGGGCAATTTTTCTTCGCAAAGGCTGTATGGACTTTGTGACACTTATCTACCCCGAGGGCTGTATGGAACTCGGGGAATCCTTTCTTCTCAATGGCTGCACGAAATTTGAGACACCTTTTCACTCCGAGGGCTGTACGGAACTCGGAGCTTAATTTTTTTCTTCCCAAATGCTGTACGGACTTTGGAACATTCTATCATTTCGAGGGCTGTATGGACCTCGAGACATCTATCATCTCTTCACCTCGAGGGCTGTACGGAACTCGAGGCATCTATTTTTCACAAAGGCTGCACGATCTTTGTGACACTTATCCACCCTGAGGGTTGTACGTAAGTCGGGGCAACTTTTCTTCGCAAAGGCTGTACGGAATTTGTGACACTTATCCACCCCGAGGGCTGTACGGAACTCGGAGCATCCTTTCTTCTCAAAGGTTGCACGAAATTTGAGACATCTTTTCACTCGGAGGGCTGTTCGGAACTCGGAGCTTAATCTTTTTCTTCCCAAAGGCTATACGGACTTTGGAACATTCTATCATTTCGAGGGCTGTACGGACCTCGAGACATCTATCATCTCTTCACCTCGAGGGATGCATGGAACTCGAGGCATCTATTTTTCACAACGGCTGTACGGACTTTGTGACACTTATCCACCCCGAGGGCTGTACGGAACTCGGGGCAACTTTTCTTCACAAAGGCTTCACGATCTTTGTGACACTTATCCACCCTGAGGGCTGTATGGATCTCGGGGCAACTTTTCTTCACAAAGGCTGTACGGACTTTGTGACATCTTTTCACTCCGGAGGCTGTACGGAACTCGGAGCTTAATCTTTTTCTTCCCAAAGGCTGTACGGACTTTGGAACATTCTATCATTTCGAGGGCTGTACGGACCTCGAGACATCTATCATTTTTTCAAACCGAGGGCTGTACGGAACTCGGAGCATAATCTTTATAAATTCCGAGAAACAAATCGGGTTTAACTTTTCGGATTCCGAGGAACAAATCAAAAATTCTCACAAGTCCCGAGAAACAAATCGGGTTTACTTTTTCGACACTCCGAGAAGCAAATCAGATATATCTCGATCTTGTGCTTGCTTTTTTTTTTTTTTTTGAACATTCCTTATGTTGAATTTTAACGTGAACTCCGACATTAGTGATGAAGGAATCCAGTTACTCGATAGATACAGTCTTAAGGTGCTTTGCATACTCATACCTTAAGATATTATTTGACGTAAAAGTAAACATGTATAACATGAATACTTTTAGTTACTAGATAGCTCAAGATATTGGAGTAAATGTTTGTGCTTTTTTTACTTTTTTATTTTTTATTTTTTGAACATTCCTTTTGTTGTATTTTAACGTGAACTCCGACATTGGTGATGAAGGAATCCAGTTACTCGATAAATACAGTCTTAAGGTGCTTTGCATACTCATACCTTAAGATATAATTTGACGTAAAAGTAAACATGTACAACATGAATACTTTTAGTTACTAAATAGCTCAAGGTAGCGTAGTAAATGTTTGTGTTTTTTTCTTTTGGACAAGTTGCTAATTGTCAAGTTAAATCAAGAGCATGCATTGTTCTTTACATTCTGCAAAATTTAATGAAATCGTGGAGGTTCATAGTAAGTAGTAAAATAAAGGTTTATTTTACGCATTTTTTTTATGTCATTTATATTATTTACGCTTTCTAGCATATAGTCATCATAAGCATTTTTATTTCTTGTCAAACATATGCATACCCTCAGGCCTCGACCCGGCCCTAAGATCTAGAACAATATCGAAGCTCGTGTGCAATGCATACGAGTAGTCGTAAAACCCAGCCCTAGCCTAGCCTATATGTTATCTGAGGGGTACCAGGCCTGGCGTATTATGTATGTCAGCAACCTGTGGAAACTCAACAATGACGGACTATTAGAAACCAGTCTATACAGGAAACTCATAGATTGCATACCCTCATATAGCGACATATATCATGCAAATAAAGCATACATCATGTAAATAAGACAACATGCAGCATAAGATTCTGAACTTTCTTTGTACATATTGTTTTAAACATTTTTCATTTAAAATTCTTCTCTTTTAAATAAAAATGTTCATTTTAAAACCAATGCTTATTCTCAGACTAAAAAATCAATGGCGCAAGAGGTCGTAACAATACATATCTACCATACCACCGTGAATAGTATGATACTTAAGCAGTTATAGGATGACATGACCAAGGAAGAAAAGACAAAATGTAGAGATCAGTTTGGGCCTTTAGAGGATATGATAAATTTCGAAGTTAACTGGAATTTTATCAAGGCGTTTGCATAGTTCTGGGACTATTGCAGGAGGTGTTTTGTACTGAACAAATCTGATTTCTGCCCTACCATTGAGGAGTACAGTATCTTTTTGAGCAGCACAGTTGCTAAATCTCCAACTATTCATTTTCCTAATACTGAAGAAAAGCCACCAAGACAGCTTGCCAGGCTTATTGGTAAGCCATTTTTCGCAGTATCTCCATTTATACATTAGGATGCTAGTATTCGGGTGGAGATGTTGATCGCACTCAGGGATGATCTTATGGCAAAAGACGGAGCAGCAGATTACAGGATACAGACTTTTGTATTAGCAATGTACGGTCTGATTATTTTTCCAAAGAAGGCGAATACTATCGATAGTGAGCTATGTTATTTGGTTTTTCCATGTTCCATCGCCACATAAATCCAGTTCCGAACATCTTGGCAGAGACAATAGCTACACTGAACAAAGTAACCAGGAACAAAAAAGGAGGCTTTAACTGTTGTGCACCATTACTACAGGTTTGGGCTTACTACCATTTTATTGAGTCCTTCGTGCACAACCCCTATTTACGCATCAAGGCACCCATACAAGACGTTATGACAGTAAAGGAAGACGGAAGCATTGAAGAGTGGAAGGAATATCTTCGAAGTTTAACTCGGCCAAGGTGGTTTGGGCAGTTCATGCTGGGGCACAAACCTTCAAAAGTCCTAATAAGATGTTCTCCTTATACTTGGGTCCCATTATTTGGACCATGGACATGTGTTAGCTATACTCCGGCTACAGTTCTAAGACAATTTCAGTATAAACAAGAGCATTTTGAATATGAAGGGCTAGGCGACAGAGAATTTGAAATCTGGACAAAGGAAGATCAGAACAGGAAGCTACACAAGGATACTAATCTGATGAAGAAGAGCTGGGAACGTCCCGATTATCTGCTGGTGGAGTCAAACAAAGGAATTGGAAGCTGGGAAGAACCAACTCTTATGTATATCAAAGCTCGGGAACAAGCAGCAATAACAATTCTGGCAGATAAGCAATCAAGAACTCTCAAAAGCAAGCTGAATATCGATCAAATGGTGGAAGAAGTTATACAAGAAAAGGAACAAGCTATAAAGAAAGAGTTCGAAGATTTAGAAAGTAAAAGGGCCAGCATCTCAGAACATGTTAAACTCTTGACAGAAGAAATAGATCATCTCAAACAGATGAATCAGCTACACAAATCAGATAAAAAGGAGCTCGAAGAACAGAGAGATCAGAAGGAGGAGGAGCGAAGGAAATGGGAATTGACTTGCAGAGAAGAACTGAAGAAAAAGAATAAGGAGATAGCATTCCACAAGGATGAGTGTGCACGGCTGCAACAAATCATCGAAGAAGAAAGAAATAAATTCAACAAGTTAGCAGTTGAGAATGAAAAGCTACGCAAAGACAACGCCCACTCAGAGTACAAGAGGCCGAGGACCCAGCAAAAATACGAAAGATAGATTGATAAGATGGAAGGGGAACTAGCTTGGTACAAAGAGGAGTGCCAGCATGTAAACAGAGGCTTTCAAATCGCGAAGAAGGAAAGTTTTAAGTTGCTGGATACATTAAATAAGTTGACGACATAATGAAGGGTATAGAAGATACAATACATCCGTTGGCTAATGGAGAAATTGCGGCAAAAATCAAGAAGGCACATACCAGCCTAAAGTATTATGTGGAAATCCGTCAGGCTTGCGATCAAGAAGCTCCAAAGTGAAGAAGTCATCTATAGAAATAGGGTCATTTTGTAAATATTTCTGGTGAAATCTCTGATGTAATAATGACCTGCTATAAATAATATATCCCTTTTTATTCCAAAATTTGTGGTGGATATGCATTGTTAGGAAAACGCAAAGTTGATAAGTTTAGTCTCTTATATAAACATGGGTCTTAAAGAAATAAAACATGATCTTTTTATTGCAATTCTTTTTCTCCAAATTTTTGTCTCGATTTTCTTTCTTTCAAAATGTGAAATCATTTATGAACAACCTTTGGTGGAGAAGACTTATTTTATAAGCTCAAGAGGCAGAATCATGATAAGCTATGAAGATATTACAAATTAGACGTACAAAACAGGTCCCTTAAGCAGGCTTTAGAAGAAGACATCCAACATCAGAACTATCCGCACAAAATTTGGAACAACTACTGAGGAATATTTCGAAGAACATCTTCATACTAGTACTAAATGAGGAAATCACTAATGCAGAAGCAGTCCTACTGATGGAACGACACAACATCCATGGGAAGCAACCCCAAGATAAAGTCAACAAAAGAGAATGAGGCATTCATGCTTGGGGAACAATTTGTCCAAAAAGGGTACAGATGGACGAGAAAGAATTTGACACTAACGGGAAGCAGGAACCAAAGGAAGAGCGCGTGATAAGAGTCCAATCACCAGAAGCATCACTTTCGATGACTTTTTCTGAATATCCCTCATTCATGAAAAATGCTCTGTACAACAAAAAGAGAATATTAACTATCAGACCACTCAAGAAGAAGGAGGAAGCTCAGCAACGAAGACGTTTGAGAATATGGGGCCCGCCAATACTAGGGATTTCGTTCACCCAGTACATATAAGGGCAAGCATCGAGTCTGCTCTCAAATTTGCTGAACAAGAAAGCTGAAGAGACGGAAGAAGACATCGTATATCACATTGCCGCTGCGGACTTATCCGCCATACAATTTACACAATCGCCCTAGAAGACTGCTAGTAAGGACAACTACCAGGCAGGAAATTATTAGGAACAATCAGCAACAACAAGGACAAACTCGCTCAGCAAATCCCAAGCAGAAATCTTCAAGAATCTAGTCGAGAAAGAACTGATGTCTTAAATACTTGCCAACCAGTCCGGTCTGGTGGAGTCGCAGGACATGGCATTTTAAGGAACAACATAAACGAGCTCATCAAACGCAGAACAAATCCAACTTAACCATGGTTGAACAAGGCCCTAAAACAGTGCAAGAAATTTCAGAGATACAAGATAGAAGAAATATTCAAGATCAAAGTGTTAAGTTGAACAACAACAAAGAGGATTATCGTCAGGAAGATATATCAAGCCAGGGTCATTGTCAGTAGCAAATAAGAAGACGTGGAAGCCATTGAATTCTTTTCACTTCTGCAAAAGCACGTGAGATATTTGGTTTAGCTTACTGCATGTCTTATATCGTTTTCTATGCATGCTCAACTACTTTCTTTTCAATAAGATTACTCTACATTGGAAGCAAGTTTTTAGCAATATGCTTTGAACAATTTCTTTTCAAATTTTAAAAAGGCCTCTTTTCCAGAGCACATTCTCTTTCAAACTCAGTAGTAGCCACCTATACGACGCCCTGGATATCGGGGTTGCTCTAGGTGCCAACTCAATCTGAAACTCAGTCTCGCGGACGGGAGGTAGTCCGGGCAATTCCTCCAGAAAAACGTCCGAAAACTCTCTAACGACTGAAATACTATTCAACTCATCGATCTCCAACGACGGATTTATCAAGTAAGCTAAGTATCTAGCACAACCCTGCCAAGCATCTTGCCGGCCTTCATTGCGCTGATAATCGGAACTCCTACCCCAACTTCATCACCACAAAACTGAAATTTCGGTAAGTGCGGTATTCTAAAAGAAATGACCTTGGTTCGGCATTTAACTTAACATAATTTCCTGCTAACCAGCCCATCCCCAAAATGACGTCAAAGTTTGACATGTCCAAAACAACTAACTTGGCGTGTAGAGTTAGATCCCCGACTCGAATCTCACACCCACAATAGCGACAATCGGAAAATAATACATGACCCACAGGGGTAGAAATCTCAAACATACAATCATAAACCATATGATGTGCAGGCAACCTAATAGCAAAACTTGACGAAACAAAGGAGTGTGTAGCACCCGAATCAAACAAAACGAATGCTAGTAAACTACAAATTGGCAAAGTACCGATAATAGCGGTCGAACTACCTGCTGCCTCCTCACTTATCATTGCATTGACTTTTCTTGGAACTCTCGGTGGCTGTCCACCCTGCCCTTGCAACGCCGCTGGTCTTGTTGTTGAACTTCCCTGAGACAGCTGCAAAAACGGTGGTCTGTACTGCTGATAAGGTGGTCTCGGCTGCGGAAATGGTGCTCTCTGCAGTAGCTGTCGAAATTGTATCCCAGGATGCCCCTGTAACTGTTGTTGCCACGACGGTAAACGTGGACACTGATATTTGTAATTCTCCTTCTCGTGGCAATAGAAGCATTCAACCTCAGATGCCGGCCTTTGCTGCCTACCCTCCCAACTAGAAATAGTTCGGGTATCGGAAGAGCCGCTAAACTTCCTTTTCTTTGGCACAAACTTTCCTTTCCCTTTTGGATCATTCTGTACCCTCTCTGACTTCTCACGGACCCAGTCGGCCTCTATGTTTTACACCCGCTCTAATGTCTGATGAACCGTGGTGTACTCCTTACCAGCCATCCTACTAATAATATCCCATTTCAATCCATTTCGGAACTTTCGAGCCATGCGTAACTCGTCCGTACGAAGATGCGGAACATATCTAGACAAAGCCATGAATTTGGCGTGGTATTCCCAGACTGATAAATTACCTTGCTTCAGCTTTTCAAACTCTTCCTCCTTTGTCCTTGTTACTGACTTAGAAACATACTGCCAGTTGAACAACACCAGAAAATCGGTCCAAGAACCAAAATGCCCAATCTGATCTTCTATACTCCTCCACCAATGTTCAGCTTCTCCCGTAAATGTGAAAAATGCTAATGGTACTCGAAACTCCATCAGACAATTAAGGGTCCTTAACAACTTCTCCACAGCTAGGAGCCAACTGTTGGCCGTATCCGGATCTGAACCACCCTCAAAACTCGGGGGTCGCATCTTGTAGAACCTCGTCAGATACTTCATATATCTTTCCTATACTGGATCCTCAACCACAACTTCTGCCAGAATCGGTACGGCCTCACCCGTACCGGGATCGAGAACAGGATTCGGGACCCGACGATGCTCAACTCGCTCAGCCTCGCGCTGGTCTAGCACAGCCCGAACGACGTCCCGTAAGGCCCTAATCCTCGCTGAGATGTGGCTCCTCCGGTACCTCCGGAATAGGAACCCGCAGCGGTTGTCTCCGTGCCAGCATCCTGCAACCACAAGGACCTAAATCAACGATTTACTCTAATCGTCCTACTCTCATTTTCACAACCCACCAATTTGCAAGTTTTAGTTGCTTAGGAAGCACTAAGTTACACAATGCTCTGATACCATAAATGTCACAGCCCGCGAGCCGAGAGCCGTGACAGAAGAAATAATTTTTTGAAGAATAACTAAAAATCGAAATAAACGTTTTGCGGAAGATTAACCGTACTCGGAATTTGTTTGAAATTCCAAATCTTGAAATCGATATTTCAAAAGTCCAAAACAAGGAAGAGCCGCAACCTGGACATTCAGTTCGGGACGAGAACCCGCGGGGGAGGCAGTTCTGTTCCAACCCGAGCTCAGTTTGCTAAGGATATTAATGCATCAATTTCCCTAGATGACACAAGGGGATCCTAGGCAACCTAAGGTCCAAAACTCTTTAAAACTAATGAAAAGGTGCTTAAAAATCGTTTTTATAAAATACAGGCTCGACCTGTATTTTTCTAAAAGATTCGGGAGAGCCAAACCTCTAATAAATATTTATAAGAACTCCCGAAAGCATCGAAATCAAATTTGGAAACCATATGCGCGAAATCAAATGTCAAATTGCATAGCATTTTTCGGTCGATCGAAATAGCAGAACCGGTCGACCGAAAGTCAACCAGAAAGCATAAAACAGAACGACTACAGATTTCGGTCGACCGATCTAAATTTCGTACGACCGATACTTCCAGGATCTGCAAAAATAGAATTGCAACAACAACGAGCTCAACACCCCATTTTCTCAAATACTTTTCCAAACAACCCAAGCATCATATGATTGCATGTTCATAACTAAAATACACTTGCATGTATCGATTTGCAACTTTAAAACACAACAATCACCGTTAACTGAAACATTTTCCAAAACCATTCAAACACTTAGCCATAAACACGTATAGTCAAATTTTGCTAAAACCACAAATCCATTCATTCTCAAGCACCAAGTGCATATAAAAGCCCAAATATACATACGACAAAGCTAGAATTTCGAATTGGAAATACTTTTATACATATATTTCATAATGTAGTCATTAACAACATAAAACCCAAAATATACAACTTTTAGAGTTTAAACCTTCTTAACTAAGGTTACAACCCTAAAAGCTTACAAATCATCCAAAATACACAATGTAAGTAGTGCTTCCAAAGATTAAGGTTTTACAACTATGGGCTACAGTACCAAAATTTATCCACAAAAGTAAGCCCCACTAAGTACCTTCCCAAAATCTTCTCCAAAGCTAACGACGGGACTTAGCACCATTTTGTCGATGCCTTCCCAAGATTTAAGGGATATGAAAAGATTTAAAAACGACGGGGTGAGTCAAACATGACTCAGTGAGCGGCGCGACTAACGATCGTGGCACCTCTCACCACAACACAACCATAACAACATCACTTATCAATAAGCATCAAGTATAGCATCAACATAATCATAAAATAACATATAGTAATTCGATTTCCCATGAACAAATCCAATTATGCTTTAACTTTCTTAAGTTAGCGTTTGCTCGACTAATCATCCATTAGTCCTTTCACATTTCAACACAACACAACCCTTTAGGTACCGCAGCACCAAGGATCTGGGTCAGAGATGGTGCACGTCGTGTCCCCCAAGTACCCTACTATATCGGCCTTTCCGGAATTTCCGATTCAAGCCTCGCCTGGTCTCGTAGCCGCCATCCTGGCCTCGAGCTGGCCTTAACTACGTGCACCGGTCTCTCTCTCGAGATGACAACTCTAAGATTCCGGCGCCCAAATCGCCCATTTCGATCCCGGTCTATATGCTCTCGACTCACACGGGAGAGCGAACCTAGGCGATGTAGTCCAACGAAAGAGCCCCACAACACAACACATTCATTTTTCCAATCTCATTAGCGCTCACGTTGTCGATGTCTCAAATCACAAACATTACCCATATTGGCCACACCAATCACACAAAGGCTAGTGATCGACATACAATGGTTTCCACGCATTCACAAATTCCTTTCCAATACATATCCATCATATAGCATGAATTAAAAGAATATTCACATAGTAAGTGCAAGTCATGTAATCACTACCGGCATAATCATGGGCGCCAAATCATATTAGCAAGTTGCAACAACATATCACCATCATGCTAGCATCACAACATACTCATAAAACCCATGTCGTAAAATCTAGGGTTATCACCAACAAATAGATATCACTTTGATCCAGGTGGATCTTGGGTCNAATCATAGGCACCATATCATACTAGCAAGTTGTAATAACACATCACCATCATGCTATCATCACAACATACTCATAAATCATATATCACAAAAATCTTGGGTTTTCACCCACAAAATCAACATGTCACCTAATCATGCTTAGACCACATAAATCATCTCATTTACATTCATCACGACCACAATCATAACCAAGCAAGAAGTACAAACTGCACCTTGAGGGCTCGGCCGAAAGAACACAAGAACGCGAGCTCCACCGGAACAACACTCAGCTGGGGAGAAACTAGGTCAAGAGAAGCTAGGGAAGTGAGGGAGAGGGAGATGGGATGACCAAAGAACTCAAGAATTAAAGGGAGGTGATGGGGGAAACTCACCTACGTCAGGGGAGAAGCTCCATGTCGCAGGGAAAAGTGAAGAGAATGAAGGGGTGAGTAAATAAACACAAGTTCTGTACTCAAACACGGGCAATACGCAATTATCGGTCGACCGCAAATATAGATCGGTCGACCGAAACTGTTTGGCACAACACAAACAGCCCAGATTCAAGCAACCGACTCATACTCGCACACATCCAAGCACTCCCACGCGTCGACGGGGTCACCAACCACGTGACACACCCACGACACGCCCGAACACGCATGAACGGGTAACGAGAACTCATCGAAGCGCACCACACAAACTCAAATCATAAATCACAAAACAAAGTAAATAAAACAACGAACATCACAACGAATGTAGTTATGTTCATGCTGCAGACGAAAGTCGTAAAATCACTACTTTCGGTAGGAGTGAAGTGTCCATTGAATTAATTACTGATGATGAGGTCGGTGATGGAAATGACGAGGATGACTGAGGACTTGTTAAGGTATATAGTTTATCTACTCATTACTTGGAGGGTTTTTTCCTCCTCTTCTTGTTTTGTTGCATGCACATGTGATGGTAGCGATGCTATAAAAACAACCATCCTACTACTATATAATCACTTACACTTCTCATGCTCTGTAATAGTCATCCCCACTTATATTAATCCTACATCATTCAGCACATATATATCCTTATATGTTGCATAAACCATTTTTAAAGATAGGTATGTTGCATATATCATGTTTTAAGTTAGGTATGTAGCATTTCTACATCCTCCAGAGTATTTTTGTCTTGCATATATCATTTCTATCCTACATCATTAGAAGTAAACCAATTATTTCTAGGCAAGAATGTGAAAATATGCATTATAAGTTTAGAGATTATGAATCTTATTTCATGTAAGGGAATTTGATTATGTGTAGCTTTTAAATTTTGCATATGTGTAGCTTTGGAGAGGTATTTGCTCTATCTAGATGGCGAACAATATATCAAGTTTGAAGCTGCAACAATGTGTCCTTTTGTATATAGTATTTATACATATTTTGAATGCACACATCTTGTGTGGCTTTGGGAAAAAAAAACTTGTTCTAACGAATGACGAATAGGGTAAACTTTGAAGTTGCAATAATATGTCCTTTTTGTATATGGTGTATATACATATTTTCAATGCGCTAAAACTTTGATTATCAAGTGATTTTCGAATATATCTTGTTTATCGTGAAAAGTTTAGATCATTTGTGGTTATATATTTGTTTAATCGAAAAAATAATGAGTTAGCGACTAAATCAACATTTAGTCTTAGAATGCTATGTAAGTTTTAGTAACTACAGTCGCAACTTAGATGTTAAAATATTTTTAGTGACTAAGCATCAGTTAGTCTTTGATTATACGAGATTCATGATTAATCCAAAACTTAGTTGCTAATCGATAAATACGTTTTGGTGACAAAGTTAGCGGTTAGTTTGTGATAACGCAAGTTTCAGTGACTAAGTTGAATTTAGTTGCTAAATAAAAATTTTCAGTGACTAACGCATCGGTTAGTTAGTGATCATATGAGTATTAGTGACTAAACTTAACTAAGTTATTAAAAATATGCTTTCAATGACAAAGTTAGAGTTTATCCTTTGATATACACGTTGCAGTGGCTAAACTACCACTTAGTCATTAAAAATAAATTTTCTTGACAAATAGTCTATTTTGTCACTACTTAGCATTTCTTTCCACTAAAATACTTTTTCGCGTTATTGTTCTACTTTTTAGCAGCAAAGTTAAACTTAGCCGTAGAAAACCCTTTTCAAGGACTAAATCTAATTAGTTGTTAAAAATTTTGTCACTAATTGGGCATTTTTCTTGTAGTGGGTGATGAAGTTACCTCATCTTGTACTTCATCCTCAAAAGCCATAAGCAAAAATTTGCTACTTCTTCTACCTCGCTCATTTCATTTTCGGATTCATCTTCGTCAGTCCAAGCTCCATACGCTTTTTTTGAAAATTTCTTTCTTTGGAGGTTCTTCTAAGCGGACAATCCAACTTTATGTGACTGGGTTTCTTACATCTATAGCAAATAATATCATCATTCTTACTTGTCTCCCCCTTACTAAAGGGCTTCTTTTTCATGAGCTTTCCATCGTGTTTCTTCGTCTTAGGAAATTATTTGAATTTACGAGATAACAAAGCGCTATCTTTGTCAGAATCAAGTTCTTCTCATTAGAAGTGGAATTTGCTCTTAAAGCGAATGTTTTGCTCTTAGGCACATATTATTCATCTTTCTTGAGCTCCATCTCCTTCTTCATAAGTTTGCTCACAAGTATATCAAGAGTGAGTTTGTGGAAGTCCCTTTCTTCTTCAATTGCATCAATATATTATGTATAAGGAGGGATCATGGCCTTCATAAATCTTTTTACAACCTCCTCATTTGTGAAGTTCTTGACTAGGCTCTTGAGATGATGAATGATCTCGGTAAATCGCTTTTCCATCTCCGAAATGGTTTTGCCTTTAATCATCTTGAACTTATCAAATGTGTGAGTCCTTCAATTCCGGCGTACCTTCATAGGTGATCTCTAGACGATCACAAATATCCTTGGCGGTTTCACAAATTGAAATACGGTTAAACTCATTTTCACTAATAGCACAATATAAAGTAAGTTCATAGCTTTAAGATTACTCTTAAAGGCATGTTCTTCATTGTCATCAAATTCATTTTCCATTTTAACAATGTCTATTCCGTCCGCCCTTTCAGTTTGTCGAGTGTAGCCATTCACAATGCACCTCCACAACTCCCTATCTTGGGATTGGATGAAAACTTTCATTTTCAATATCCAAATCCTATAATTTGTTCCATTGCAGGGGTGGACGACTAGATGAGCGACCCTCACTCACGAATGACCTATTGTGGTTTGCCATGGATCTTTGCTCTTTTAACGGTGAAGTCTAGTGATCAAGAGACGAGGCTCTGAATTGTTAGGTCCGAAGTAGATCCAAGATAGAAGTGAATTGGATTTTATAAAATTTTATCAACTAATAAACTTGGTCACAATGAAGAACAAGAACTCAAGAAAAAGCAAGTATGAAATTGCAAGTTGAGTTAGAGAGATCAAACGCAAGATTTATAGTGATTCGGCAACCGCCTACATCCACTCTCCATTGCCTCTTCACCAAGGTCTATGGCTTCACTATACCATCGATCTTAGCGAGCGTCGATCAAGCCGGTTACAAACTCCACTTTACTCGGGACCAAGTAGACAACCCTACAATCACTCTTTTCCTCTTTTGCTGGCAAGATGAACCACCAAATACAATCGAAGATGAAAGTATACAAGGTTTAGCATAATTCCTAATCTCCTCACTTAAATACCTCTAAAAAACAAGAGAGATCTAGAGTTTAAATCTAAGTTTACAAGTAAGGCTCAAAATCTCTTTGAAATATGAGTATAAACACTTAGAGAGCTCAATAACACAGTGGAATCAATGATTATACTGAACGGGTTTGAGTTGATTATATATAGGCTGCTCCCAACTGATAGAATAACGGCTAGTTTTTCGAAACATTCGGTCGACCGTAACGTCCAAGCGGTCAATCAAAAGCTTTCTGTTTAGGCTTTCTACATTTCTACATATATTTCGATCGACCGTAGGATGAAGTTTGATCGATGGAACTTATCAGGATTAGCACATTGCAGAAACGTTATGGTCGACCGCAGAAACATTTTGGTCCCGAAATAGCTTTCTATTTAAGCTTATTTTTGGGAAAAAAAATAGATTGATTTATTTTAAAATATTTTGACCCAAAAATATTTTTAATCAATGAGCGTTACTAGAAAACTTATATTCAAACTCTAGAAAATACAAAAAAACACTCACAAATTTTAAACGGAAATTTCTTAGAGTGTTTGGTGTTGCCATTTTGTAGTTAAGTCTTCAAAGATTCCAAGAGCCACCAATCAATTTTGTCCATCATTTTGAGTTTCAACATTATCTTCCTCATATACTTATTGACCATCCATATTCGCTCCATTTGTTGAATTCCCATATTCGCCTCTACGGAGCTTCTTGTTTGAATCTATACTTCAACACTTGATAGACATTACTTTATAAATGATTATCTTAATAGTTTGTGTCATTAAAATTATTATTTGAAACGTTGAGGCCAATAGGTGGATTCGGATATTTTGTCCTAAAATTTAATGTTTCATTCATATACCACCAATATCATGCATGCCTACCAGAGGCGACATAGTTTTGTATTCGTTTTTGTTGATGGTTCTCCAATATCATGCATCTAGTTATTGAAGTTCCCTAAAAAACGCTTCTGTTCAAGACTTCAAGACTCATTTCTTGTTGTTGATAGGGAGGGTTTGGCATTTCACTCATACATTTTCTAGAGCAAGCATGGTGAGTAAAATAAATCACCAAAAGCTTTCACTGTTAGGTGTTTCCTTTCAATAAATGAGTCTTAATATTGCAATGTTCAAAATCCGAGATGAGTTGTCATCAATCCCTAAAAACCACACCATTCTCATATATGCTAAGCTTCTCATAAAGATGGATCCAAGCAAAAGAATACACATGCAATCTAATTGACCAAACACATATTTGGTGAATGCTAAACTTTGCTTGAATGCTCTTAGCCTTGGTGTAGTCAACCAGGATGAAAGGTTCCCCCTATCGGAATCAAACTCTAAAATACAGCTTCAATTGAATTAATCTTAGAACTTATAGAGAGCTATTACTCATCACTTTAGCGCTTCATGTCTGGGTCATTGTTTTGTGTTGATCTTATTTCATTGATTGACGTAGCTGTCAAAACCATTAATAACTTTGAGAATTGAGAAAGTTTGCATTGCATGCGTTGATTAGTAATACGCTTCGTACTCCAAAAGTACTTCAGCTTATGGAAGCGCATTATGCTTTCTGAACAAACACTTCACAAAGAGTCTAAGATTCAATGAATCCAACGAAGAATTTCAAGTATTGTTTTTTAATTTTCCCTTTAATATATATTTATTTCAACTTCTAATATATTGGTGGGGAAGCTATTAGAACTAACCTAGAAACATATGATCTAGGTAACATTTGCACTTGCTTGATTTTGATATTGATGCTTTAGTTATCCCAATTATGTTGAGTATGTTTTTGAGAATATCAAAGGCTATTTTTGTATTTGTGTGTTTGAAATCTTCTGCTACAACACGCAATCATAGCATAGTGTACGGGCCATGGATTTGGGGATTATATTTAACACAAGAAGAAAAGTTAAACCTTTATTTTTGAGGATTCATCGACAGAGTATAACATTGTTATGGGGCTAGAATCTCCTAGGGACCCGCATGGTACCTATAGACCTCGAATGGCCTAAGTTCAGCCTAACTTTGGATAACAAATGAGAAAGAGATTGGTAAGAAATGCCCATTTTGCTTAATGAAGAAAAATTGAGAGGTGTCTAAGCCCTCTACAACAGCCCAATCCATACAAGTATCCATAAAATTGTACTCCCTACAAGAATTCTTGAATCACGAAGACATTAAATAATAGTTAGTGATGGCCATTGGCATCCATAAAGACATTTGAGATCTGTAACTTCTGTCTTATTACTTCTTATAGTGAGTTGTCATAACTCCCGAATACTGAATTAGTCCTGCATACCAAGTTGGACCATTTGTACAGCAAGTGGACTCAAGTATGGCTCGGCTAGAACCTCATTGGGTGATGCCATAGATATATCAATTGAAAAAAAAGTCTACTAATGGATCTGTAGGTTCGTACTTAGATGTTGGGATCCACCTAACTTTACCGCCCTTTACCCACCTAATTTTGTTGGTTAATGTGTTTTTGATACTTTTACGAATTAGTGATTTCAAAAAAGCCTGCACCAAATTCAAACATTGTGGGACAAGTCCAACCTATTCGGAAGTAGAACGGGTCGGGCTCGGCTTGCACTACATAGATAATCTGAGTCGAACTACGGCTTAGCCTGCTTTGATAGTTTGCGGCGGGCCGGCCTATGCTGTGGCGCTTGGCAAGCTGTGAGCTCAGTTCGCAGGTAGCAAATCGCTGACACCACTATCGTCAATGTATAACGAACTAGCTTATGACTCAAAAGAAAGTAGGGGATCATAGGTGCCATCCGATCGCCAGCAAGGATCTCATGCAATATTGTGCCGCATCAACAACAGACCCACCTTAAAGATTAAGTAGAGATTCACCCGAGACAAATACCAAGAATCAACCTCAACGGGGATCTCCCAGAAACTTCACTCAACTTCATAGGACTTAAATTGTAACCATAGATAGTAGAGTCGAAAGGACATATGGGTATAGGAACCCCTTAAGGAATCCACAATGCCTTCTGATCGATTTGGTCAACCAATAAGTGATCGAAAGCTGATTAGGCTAAAACGAGAGCCTAGAGAAAGAGAGAATGGCACATGAATTTTTAGATGAAATCATTAAGGAATACAAGATAAAACCACGGGAAATCACGTAAGCGACGCAGAGAAGTCAATAGAATTGTATGAGTTACAATATCTCTTATTTCACTCTTAGAGCCGACCTCTTTGATATCTCATATTACAATATACTCCAAGAACACTCTAAGACTTAGCAAAATATGCTGGACACTTAGTGCTCTCAACAGTACCTTGGGTGGCCTTTGATACGTATTGTTGGGTGCATGCCCTAATCCCGACGGTTGCAGAAATAGTAGATCTAGTGAGAATTATGGGTTGAATGGTCCTCTTTGCGCCACATAAGCTCCCACTTTTTTGGTGGAGGACGTAGTGTATAACTGACTCTATGTCCGCGTGTCACTTATGTTGCTGACTTGGTATTTCCTCACCTCGGTCGGATGAGCATGGTCAAATCGCCGAGGCTTTGATTGAGCACCAATCTGTCGTCGGTCTCGGCTGACCGATACTAAATATAGAATAAGCTTCAAGTAGTTTGCCAGAACCTCGGTTCGATCCGAAGTGTCTGCAAAACACTATGTCGAGGTCAGCCTCGGCCTGGCGATCCCGAGGTTAGGACCTTAGGTCGATGTGAAATATCGGGCGGTGGTTGAGCTGAGGTCGGTCTCGACCTAGTGATCTCGAGGTATGCGGTCAGTCTCGTCCTGGCGGTCTTGAGATATGCGGATAGACACCTTGGCGGTGTGCATCTAAGTCAAAAGAGATTCTTGGACTCTTCTTCCTATCTAGTGGCTAGCTCTTCTACTAACATGTAGTAGTCCAAAGCTATGCTATATAAAATGCCCCCGGCTCGTCGGAACATTGCATGTTGCCTTGGTCCAACCGCGCCATTGGATGTCTCCTTAATACCTCAGGCCTCACGCCCTAGCTCTATCCCTCCCATCTCCGAGGTCGTCACCATAGTTAACAGTAAAAAATCTTCTGGCTCACTCGCCCCACTCCAAGACTCGTGATGGTTCAGAGTGCAAGGGGCATCTAAGGTTCATTGTTTGATTTGTTTTGTTTCATGAATTTTGTTGGAGTTTGTGATTTATGTTTGAATATATTTCCGCTATCCGTGCATGCGTGTTCGAGCGTGCCGCGGGGGATGTGGTTGGTGACCCCGTAGGCACGAGAGAGTGCTTGGTTGTGTGCGTGTCGGG
>MJHO01000677.1:38621-50584 GCA_002076135.1 Xerophyta viscosa | reverse complement strand
ATATTTTTCTGAAAAATAAATTTTTAACTCTTTTTTAAGACTTAGGTTCATAACTTTTGAAATTTCTGATATTTTAGTCCTTTTATTTTAAATTGACGTTAATATTCTTCTTCTAATTCTTACAAATTTCCGTTAAACTACTTAACTAAGGCCCGAACGACGCCAGTGCAGCTACCATCAGCCGCCCCAAGCCACTGCTGCCTGATCATCCCCAACCTTCTTCTTCCTACTTATGACAGAAGTCGTCGACCCAGTTAGCTTTCATGGAGGTTGGGTTATGAAGACATGCCATGGCACAACAGTTAAAGCCAATGTTGATATCCCAATGATTAAGCGTGCAGATATATGTCTAGTGGCGAGCCAGGATTTTCGAATAGTATGGACTAAAATATATTAGACAAAAATTGCTTGGGAACTCCGACGAGGATTTCAAGGATAGAGAACGCCGGCGAGAAGGACATAGAGATCGCCGGCGGTCATGCTAAATGGTTGGTTGGTTGGACGGGAGAGTGGGGGACATAAATTAGGGTTGGGAATGAGAGCAAGGTGGTCGAGAGACGCTCAGAGGCAAGTGATCATTGATGACGAAAGAAAATATTAAAAAACGGATGGGCGGGAGTTTTTTTTTTTTTTTTTTTTTTTTTTTTTTTTTTGGGGGGTGCGAATTGGACCTGATATGCTGCGTCCGGGGATAGAAAAAGTCCTAATATAAGAGAATGACTCTATTTTGGCTTGCTGGATCAGGGGAGCCATGGCTACCCATTGCCAGCCCATAATCCGCCCCTGGATATGTCGTCGACGCCCCTTCGTGCCATCTGAGAAGCCTAAGTTGGCACAACGATGCTTAAATAAGCGTATATTATTCGGTCTAAATATTTGGATTTGCTGCCTACAGTTTTACGTGTGATTTGCTGCCTATAATATATTTGTGCTAGCCCACACCGTTCAGTTGAAACGTGCATTTAAGGTATAATTCTATAAACCTCTTTATAGTCCAACAGTATAGTCCATACACATCCCTTAACCAGTAAGAGGTGATAGTCGCCGCCGGCAATACCGGCGGCGGCCGAGAAGATTCTAAAACAAAAATGCATAAAACTTGCACCCCTCTATAACTCGTTACAGTCACGTCAAAATAAAATTTGGACACCACCACTGAACTCAGCACGGTCAATAACCTTGAGATCACCCCTTTGGACGACAAACAGTGCCGGTCACCAAAACGTGTCCGAAATGCCGCAGACCCGAAAACTTGAAAACAAAGCTTGGAGACCGACTTTTGACCTTTCCATTGAGTCCCGGATGTCGAAAAATGCTAGGTTAGGCTCCCCGCATGTCACCGCCGGCGACGGGACGGCCGCCGGTTGCGGCAACGGGACGGCCGTCACGAGCAGCGAGCTCGCTGCTCGCGAGAATGAAGGTAACCGGCTTGGCCAGTTACGACCGGCCAAGCCAGTTACCCACGGGGTTAAACCCCGCGGACCCAATTGGGTCCGGCCCGGGCGCGATACCTTTTTCTAATTTATTTTTTTTTCTTAAATTTTTTTTTTCTTTTAAAAAATATAATAATAATAATAATAATAAATAGTAAGTTTCAAAAAAAATAGGAAACTACTCATAACAAAAATAACAAAAGAATAATAATATAGCGGAAAAGGTTTCTCGACCGGACTAATTTATCTGAGAATTCTCCCACAGAATATTAAATAATTAAACAAATTTAAGAAATGTTATAACTAATCCGGAAAGAGGTTTCTCGGTTCGGATAATCCACTGGGAGGATTCTCCCGCAACACATTAAATAATTAAACAGATTTAATAGATATTTTAAGTTAACCGGAAAGAGGTTTCTCGACTCGGATAGTTTATCGGGAGGATTCTCCCTGATAATATTTAAAAATATAAATTGCAAAATTTATTAAAGAAATTAAGAAATAAATCGGCAAGAGGAATATCGATCCGGATAATTTATCTGGAGGATTATCATGTATAATATTTCTCAGTTCGACTCCTCTTTCCACACGTAGCAGCGCGACGAGGCCGTCAACATTGGGGTCTTAAATTAAATGGTCGATGGTTCTTTATCTCACCCCCCTCCCCCCCCTCCCAAACCCCCAAAAAGTTTATAATATTGAAAGCCCTTTTTAATTAGCTAAATATAAGATAGTAATGGTGTGCTACTGACTCTAAGTTTCCATTATTTTCTTCAACAAACATAGACTGCTTTGTTTGCTAAAATTCTATTCTTAATCAATAAGATGCTACTGCTTTGTCGTGTTATCTTTTGACCAATGCTAGCTTGGAAAATTTATATTAGACCCGAGTATTAGATTCTATAAAACTTCGGGAACTCCTACCCAAAAAAGGCTCTTGGTTTTATGTGGGCCTCGGATATAGTCATCTGAGAAGAGAAAAGAACTAAGACCCGAGTATTGGAATCTATAAGATCGGATTTCCTAATGTTTAAAAGTCTTGCTATTCATTGCTAGTTGAAGTCTATTGATGTGTGGCTTGGTTTCTAGCTCCTAAGACTAGTGATGATATTGTTTATCCAACTTGTAAGCTGTTACTTTGCAAAATTGTAAAGTGTGAAAATTATCTTCTCTACCCTAGTGGTACACTACTTATTAGACAAGCCTAGGTAGAGTTCTTCGATTCTGATCCACACGAATAAGTAAAACATAAACTTTAATCTAATAGTCTCTTGTGTTCTTTTATTGCCTGCCCAGTTCTTTTTATGATTGCAGGTACAGAATACAAAGGATTAGATAAGTGGTGTACTTGTTTTGGGAAGAGACAAAATATTTTTGCGGGATTCCTCACTGTATTAAATGTTGTTTTTTAACTGTAAATTGGCTTAACCCATGTAATCGGCTCATGCCAATTAATATTCGCGTATTTTTTTTAGTCTAATCAATACAAAGTGCTTACATTACCCAAAAAAAAAAAAAAAAGAAGATAGTCTAATCAGTTTCTTGTGCTCGATTTGCCTATCTTGAACTCCTAAACCATTTTGCGTTGGAGAAATTTATAGTAAAAACACTGCTTTCATGTTATATTGTATGTTACTGATGCTTGACTGCATATCTTGAATTCCCAAATGTAGTAACTCTTCTTCGTACATATATATATATATATATATATATATATATATATATATATATATATATATATATATATGTTTACGAAGGTGTGCATCAAATTCTTGACATGTCCTTTATGTTTTATGCAATATGAGCTGGTAGTTTCTCAAGAATGTTTGGCATTTTTGAGAAAGTTTCTGCAGAATAGTATGAGATGGAAAGTGATGTTGTTCATGGGAAGCAATGTTGTTCTTGCTAAACTAAATATCTCTTTTGCTTTGCAGCAGCACAGCAAACATCACAACAATTTAGGCAACCAGAGAAGCAACCCAATGAGCATGAATTTCATAAACAAATTCCACCAGCATCAGGAACTTCTCCACAATTGTCTGGACTGAATCAGTCTTTTACAGCAAGCCAACTACATGGCGGCACGCACCTCACCCTCCTGTTAACCAGGGTGCAGTGCATTCCCGGGATCTGTAAACTATCCCACAATCCGAGATTCATGGGAGAGGAGCTAAGTTTTTCAAGCAGATAGGGGAGGTAAACCTTCCGAAGGTCCAATGAAGTCTTCCGAACCTGATGATTATAGTGATTCTGCCCACCTAGGCCTTGGTGCTACTGCAAAACAAAATGAGATCAGCCAGTACGACGATGTTTATACCTCTTATAGGAAGCAGAGGAGCACCAGCTACCATTCATCTATGAGCGCAAGAGCCACAACAAGATAAGATTTGCAACTGTTTGAATTGTTCGCCCATTACTGTTTGGTTTATATGCTTAGTAGTATGAGATGGGAAGCAGCTGAGATGCGCACTGTTCGCCCATTGTACTGTTTGGATGTGTCGTGCAGAGGTAACGGCATAGGACAAATTCTGCCGTGCGCATTTGGTGCGCGGCCGTGCCAAAAAACGAAAAAAAATATTTAGGATTAATTTTTTAGAAAAACTTGAGATTGCGTGTCTTTAAGAAATTGTATTGTATTGTACTGTGGTATGACACATGTACAGGACATAGAACACAATAATTTTCAAAAAAAAAAAAACAAATGACATTGATACAGCTCGGAAACAGCAATAAAAAATATAAACAATTAAAAAATAACTTATATTAAGTATTTAACCGTATGAAAATACAATAACATTCAATAACAAAAATCATACATAACATAATATTTTACAAATTTTAGATAAATTTAAATAATAAGATTCTAATTCCATCAGCAAAAAAAATAATATATGAGAATATAACTATATTATATTATTTATTATATACTTCTAGTACTATATTTTATATTATTTCTCTAAAAAATATTTTTTTCTTAAAAAAAAATCCGATCAAGTATGTCGGACACTGCTGTCTGGCATGTCCGACACGCATGTCTGAATTCTTTTTTTAATTTTTGAACATTTTTATGATATGTCCGACATGTATGCGGCTTTGTTAGCAAGTGTCATGTCAGACACTGCACGGAATGAAATTTTGGCGCGTTGGTGCCATCCACAGACCATGAAAAACTTTCAACAATCACTGTGCACAAATGCATCAAAATAAATTCGTAATTTAAGTTAACTAGGAGTATATATGAGTTGTTAGAATTATGAAGATTGATGCCTATTAACTTGCAGCTCTTCTTTATTGCATTAACTAAGCTATTGCTTACGGCTGACTTTCTTTCCATCATTGCTAACTATCTGCACAGAAAAGCAGTCAGATTGTAATTGCTTCTGCCAATTCAGTTTTTTCTTTTCCTTTTTTTTTTTTTTTTTTAATGCACTTGATTATTTGCACCAAGTGCTTTTATGTTTCATAAATACTATTCTTAAGATATCCATGGTAATGCTGATATAATCAAAAGCAATGAATAACAATGAATACTATTCTTAAGCATTCTAATTATATCAGAAGCCCTGATGGCTCTAATGAACAACAATGCTCTTCATTTTCTTCAATAATGCAACTGCATATATCAAAATTTGTTCGACAACAAACTGCAGTTATTTTCATTTCATTTTGAAGCATTAGTAGTGGAGAGTTCTTTGTGATAAATTCTTTATTTGGATATTTATGTTCAAAATGCAAACTTTTCGCCTGACTTGATTGTCAGATGTCTCAAATAGCCAAAGCACCAGAAATAGATTCATCGGTTTACTTATCTCTCCATCAATGTGCTATATTTTCAAACACATTATTCTAATACTAAAATTGAATAACAACATTTTTCTTTAAAAAGAGCATTTTGATAGACAAGTGCTTAATCTCCACTGTGAATACAAGCAATGTCACGCCCCCGACCCGCCCCGGGCCAAGCCCGCCTAAGGTCCGGCCCCACCTCGGAACCATGTCATTTTTCCTTCCGGAAAATGGTGCACTTTAGGTTGGTGCTAAGGCTAAGCCTCCCAACCTTATAACTGTCACTTTCGGCCGACCGGTCAGGGTTTCCGGTCGACCAGAAACCGCGCAGACTGCGTGCTGCATCGCGCGATCCCGCCGAAAACCTGGGGTTTTACAAGCAACCACACCTAACGTCACAATTCTACGACATTCACTTCAATTAGCATGGAGCCACACGCTTCATAACAAAACCATGTATGCCACTATACTACATAGATTCGCAAAATGCTACAAAGGTTTTAAACTCGCCCACAACTAATATTATAAATATTATAGGGAAAAAATAAATATTACATTTGATTTTATATTCCCTATAATATTTGTTATAAAAAGAAATTTATAGGGAATAAAACCTAATTATAAATAAAATCCAAATCATAACTTCAAAAACGAAAAAACTTTAGTACAAAAACTAGCTATACAAAAGAAATATAAGACATTCTTTGAATATAAAACCAAGATCTTGTAAGGATGTAGATTTTGCTTTTCAAACTAATTATATTTAATGGTTTTGAAATCTAGAATTTCAGTTTTACTTCTATCTCATAAGAGTTCTTCATTCGGCTTTTCTTTTTCTCATTTCCTGAAACTGAGAATATTGAAGATCTTGGATGAGCGACTACAATGAAACAAGCATAACAAATAACAAGCAGCATATTGAGAACATAACGGGTGCATTCTATACTGCCTACATGATAGGCTCAAATCAATCAACTAAACAATTAACTATCACTAAGCAATAAGAAATGCAAATAAATAGTGAATACATTCAAGTACAGCCATCAGTAACCATCTTGTGCAAGTGAAAACAAAAATTGGAAATATGATTCAAATGTGTCGTAGTGCGCCTATGAAGGTCGGTTC
This sequence comes from Xerophyta viscosa, assembly GCA_002076135.1. NCBI lineage: Eukaryota > Viridiplantae > Streptophyta > Magnoliopsida > Pandanales > Velloziaceae > Xerophyta > Xerophyta viscosa. The sequence goes on along the minus strand of MJHO01000677.1, from coordinate 44,240 downwards.
CCCATAACTCTGGCCGAGAGAGGCGTTCCAATAGGACTAGGAAGCTTCCGGTTCAAAAAACTCCCTAGAACTCACCAGCCTTCTGGTACTATTTTGGTCGAGCTAACCTTGAAAAATAATAATAAAATAGAAGTCCACGAATCTAATGCAAATTCCTAATAAAAGTTAATCTCACCAGTTAATTCCTCCAAGAACATTATCAAGTAATGTCCTAATGCAACAATACATATATAGTAAATAAAATGTATCGGAGCTTCAACGGTCCAACAACCTTAACATCGTAAAAGAATTAAATAGAAATCTAGTTGTGGGATTTATTTATTCAGTCAGCCTAAGATTCGTTTTTATGGTCAAGTCACATTGACCTCCACTCAATCACCAAAACCATTAAACTTTATCATTTCTCATCACAACCATCATAAATGAATTAACAATATCAGGTCAATGAGTCAATATCACATTACTATATTTTTTATAAATGAACTCAAGTCTCCATACTGAGCCGACACGGTGTTATGGAGCAAAATTATACTAACAAAATATTAAATTAGCCCAATAATTATGACCCCATCATGCAACTACTCTATATGTGGAGTTTAAGACAAATAAAATCAAATTGATGTCTGAAGAAGAGCAAAACATGATCATACCACCTGTCTTTTTTCTTTTTAAAATCAATTTATATCATCTCAGGTACTGGTCTAAAGCTCCGATACCACTGCCCAAATTGTTCTAGCATGTTGATCGTCATCTAGACGTTCCAATTAGAATTTCAGTCGTGGATCCCATGACCAAATCCTGGGTTCACTTCCTCCCATTTTCATAAGGGAACCTCTAACGGTTGCAAGTATCCTCCAGGTCTTAGATGTTCTGCTTTCACTTTCTGACATACCACACACCGTGCTACGAAGTCCCTGACCTCTCTCTTTTCATTGCCCGGCCACCAAAACTGCCCTTCAGTTCTTGTACATCTTTGTAACCCCGGGTGCACTGACAATCTGCTGCTATGTGTCTCGGATAAGATTGCTGTCTGAGCTCGGTATTCCTGTGGAACACACGTTACGGTGTCTGTATCGTTCACTTTTTTTCCCTCATCTTTTTATTTTTCTCTCTCCAGCTGTTAATATTCTATTTTTTCAACCAAACTATTTATGTGATTGCGAAATTTTAATTTATATGGTTATAATTTTTGTGTTTAATTAATTTTATTTTTGTTATTGTTATTTTTAGCATACACATCGCAGGTACATCGTCTGCTAGTATGTGTGTGTATATATATAATATATATACATATATATATATATATATATATATATATATATATATATATATATGTATATATATATACATTAGATGTGCCCGTTGTACTTTTTAGAACATTTTAAATTAGATTTATATATATAGTATTAAAACAAAAAAAAAAATAGTGGTGTCTTATATCATAATATAATTATTAGTTACAGTAAATTTAAATTACATACAATAGTTATCAGAAATATTGTATAGCTTCATAGTTATAAAATCGTCAATTTTTTTCTCTTTTCTATATTCTTTATATATTTTTCAGATCATACTTTTTTTTATTATGGATTTGTGTATCTAAATTTTTTATGATCTATTTTTAATTCCCTAAGAAGAAATATTATACGTAATAGATTTGTATATAATTGAAGAATAAAATTTTTTTTTCTAATCATAAATTGAAAAATATATAAATTTTAATTATTTTTTGCACAAATATTATGAGTGCGTCTTATTAAATATTTAAACTTGAGAGCATGCGAATTCCAGATTCCTAAATATTTAAAATAATTTTTTACAAATAATTCTAATTAAATAATATGGTCCACAATATTAGGAAAAAGACAAAGAAGCCTAGAAAGTCACTGATAAATTGGCCATTATACGAGCATCGTCCACAATATTCTAATTAAACAAAAGTCACTTATTAAATAATATGCACAATATTCTAATCTATATATGTATATATAAAACTCTCATATTAAAATTGTTATACTATTTGGCATTCCAAAATAAAATTTGATATGCCATATGGTATTTGTTCTTATTTTAAAAGAGTCATATGGCATTTGTATTAATTGATAGAAATATATACAGTCATTTAATTTATTTAAATAATATAAAAAATCTAATGTTAAAAATAATTACATAATAAAAATATTAATTTATAAAAATAATCGAAATAGATATATAAATATTAATATAAAATAATTATATTATATATTATATAATAATTATTTTTATAAATAAATTTTATTTATATATAAAAAAGATTGATCATATATATATATATATATATATATATATATCACTGTCATCACTATACTTTTCAAATAATTTTTATGTATTGTATGTAGTATTTTATCTTGTACTAATAAGATATAACGAATAAAATATAATATATTAATAAAAATAATTATTAATTTATATAAAATTATAATAAATTAAATTTTTTATTATTTATATATAAATAACAATCTTATATCGTTTGGATATAAAATTAGTTAGATAATATGATCCGCAACATTAGGACTACCTATTGACCAATGACCATTACACGAACAGTGCCTGTCGTAAGTACGAGAGTCCACTAACTTGACAAGTACATAGAAATATACTTTATGAAACTGATAACACGATCCGACTTGTATATAAGGAGAAATTATTACATACACTATGGTTATTGTATTATTCTGTACAGCGTATATATCTATAAATTTTTTTTAAAAATAATTCAACATAAAAATTATATAAATTTTGATAAAATATATAATAGAAATTTTTTTTAAAAAATATTTCTAAATAGTTTTTTTCAAAACCAAAATTCTCACTATTAAAAATATTTTTTTGACGTTATATTCTTTAGCCCAAAATATTTATTCAGAAATATTTTTTGAAAATATTTTTTAAATAAAAAATATATCTTTTATAAAAAATTATAACTTTAATAATGAAATTTTTTTTTTAAAAGCTTCAAGGTGCACACAATATACTAATAAGGTGGTGCACCGGAAGAATCCAATAATTTTTCTTATATAAGCAACCACGGCGTCCAAGATGGGCGCGGCTCGCCTGCTTCCTGCGAAAATCCAACGGTGGCGATTAAATCATCCGGTTTTATACGGATCACGAGACATTATATATAATTTTCATCGACTTATTTGACCTAATTCGGAGCATTTTTAAAAAAAAATTGAACTAAAAAGTTATAGATTTTGATATGATCTACAATTTTGTAGTTGAATATATTTCGAAAAAATATCAAATATTATGTCAAAATAATGATATAATTTTAGATTATCATTTTAATATAATATTTAATATTTTTTCGAAACATGTTCAACTACAAAGTTGTAGATCACATCAAAATCTATAACTTTGTAGTTCAAATTTTTTTTTAAAAATACTCCGAATTAGGTCAAATAAGTCGATGAAAATTATATATAATGTCTCGAAACCGCACGACCCAGATCATCCGATCTGGGCCGTCGGTTTTCTGCTTTCGCAGGAAGCAGGCGAGCCGCGCCCGTCCAAGATGGCCTCTATCGCTCTCTCTTTCCCTCAATAACACACACACACACTCCTCTCTCTCTCTCTCTCTCTCTTCTCTCTCTCTCTCGGAGTTCATGGCGAGCCACACAGACCTTGAATCTAGCGACAATAACAACGCCGCTGTCGTCTTAGAACAAACCTGGATGACATAGATTCTGTCTGCGGAAGCTTCGCTGATGCTGGCCTTCTCCCTAGGAGCGGCTTCTAGACCACCAAAGTCAGTGTTCAAGCACGGGGGCCTGCTGATAACCTACTTCGTCTCCGTCTTATTTCTGTTCCTCTCCTCCCTGTGGCTCGTGGCACTCCGCGTCATGCTCGCTCGGCAACCTTCCCGTTCCCGTGCTCTTATCGCCATGATAGGGATGCTGGCCACCATCGTGCCCCTGATCGTCATCCTCGCCGTCGGGGCATACGGTGTCATGTGGTAACTGGTTCTTACTAAGTGACACCACCATGACGTAAGGTGAAGCTACAGCAGATACGTAAGCTACCATGATATGGAGGCGAAAAGAATAAATCGTGTTCTTTGTCTTGCTCGATGTTAAGAATGATATACTTCAATAAGCGTGTAATATTTGGTCTAAATATTTGTGTTTGATGCCTACAAATGTACGTGCCTATAATGTATTTGTTCTGGATACAAATATATGTGTTTTTTTTTTTTTAAGTCTAGATCATTGAATTTAATTTTTATTATATATCTCGTTCAGATACTGAATGATAAATAATAAATCATTCCAATTAGTTATTATTGGAATTCGAACATCCAACTGATGAACAGGTCTTGACTGTTGAGTACATGTGTATTTGCTGCCTACAAAATGTACGTGTGTATTTACTGGAATATTAGAAACACTATTTTTTAATTATATTATTTTTTATTTTTGTGTGTGTGTGTATAGTCTGGCTGTCTGACCTTTATTAGTAAACAACAAGGCTGGTGAACGTACGCTCTCTCCCTTTTCGTGCATCCACATTTCAATAAAAGCAGGGACGGACCCAGTATAGTAGCAGAGGTGTCAAGCGACACCCCTGCATTTCAGCAAATATAGTGCATATATATATTGTTTTTTAATTGTTGATAAGATAAACAAAAACAATGCCTAGAAATCGTGTATGCACGTTGGCGCGATGGTTAGAGTGGGTTAATGGGCCGCGGGCGACGCGGGTTCGAAACCAAGCCGCGTCACGCGAGATTTTTTTTTTTTTTTTTTTTTTTTTTTGTTTTACCGCTGCCTCCTCCCCCCCAAACCCCACCCAAAACCCTAATTCCCTCACTCCTCCCCGCGGCGGCATCTTTGCCACTCGGCCCTCTTTCCTGGACCTCCGTCACCTCCCTCAGCGACCGCCGCCGCCTGCTGCATGCTCGTCCCGCTCCGCTTGGCGCTCGCAATCGCCGTCCGGTCCCGGCGCTCGCCCCTTGCAATCGCCGACTCTGCGTCCGCCCGTCCGGCTCGGCGGCGCTCCGCTTCCGCCCGTCTGCCACCACCGCTTCACCGCCGGTCCGCGAGGTCAGCACTCCACCTCCGGGTCCACACTCCCAAGTCCGATTACTTTCAAACGGTATGATTATTTTCGAATTAAATTGGTGATTAATTTAATAATTTGATTGATTTATTATTATGTAGTTGATTTAGATTTAATTGATTGACTAGTATTTATTTAATTTTTAATTTTTAATTTCAGTAATAAAATTAACAATGTTAAGAAATTTCAAAAAAAGGGTGGTGAATTTAATTGGTTATGAAAATCTGTTGAGAACAATTGTATTGTTGACTTTGTGCAAGTTATCGTAATATAATTTACGGTTAAATAAATTATATTTTGACACCCCTGCGTAAGATTTCTGGGTCCGTCACTGCATTCAATTGTTTTAGAAAACTAGAAAATTAAATAAGTAATAAAAATGAACTAATTTTATTATATTAAATCGTACTAGTAAATCTAAGCATGAGCATCCTTGGAGCAATTTAACAACCATATGATAGTATATAAAACTAACATTACAGAAAATTATAAATGATTCTATATTTTTCTGAAAAATAA
>MJHO01000677.1:16026-34186 GCA_002076135.1 Xerophyta viscosa | reverse complement strand
GTCTGAATTCTTTTTTTAATTTTTGAACATTTTTATGATATGTCCGACATGTATGCGGCTTTGTTAGCAAGTGTCATGTCAGACACTGCACGGAATGAAATTTTGGCGCGTTGGTGCCATCCACAGACCATGAAAAACTTTCAACAATCACTGTGCACAAATGCATCAAAATAAATTCGTAATTTAAGTTAACTAGGAGTATATATGAGTTGTTAGAATTATGAAGATTGATGCCTATTAACTTGCAGCTCTTCTTTATTGCATTAACTAAGCTATTGCTTACGGCTGACTTTCTTTCCATCATTGTATTTAAAGGGTTAAATACAATTTCAAAATATTGAGGCTTAAAATGCAGAAAAGCAACTTTTGACCGCCTAACTGTGCGTTCGTTTTTTTTTTCTTTTTTGTTTTTAATATTTTTGAATTCGTTAATATTTTAGACCCCAAAACACTCATTTAAAAATATCTTTTTAAAAATTTTTCAATATTAAAATTATCAATCTCATCAGAAATTATTTTCTAGATATATACTTTATACATTTGTGCATACCAAAATACAATTTTATTTTGTTCTAAATCCGTTAGATATTTAGAGATACCGTAAAAACACTTATTTAAAAGTATTTGCTCAATAAATTTTCAACATAACTCATCAGAATCTACGATTTTTATTTTTAAAGTTTTTTAAAAAATTATTTATAGACATATATTTCATACGTTTGTGGATACCAAAATACATTTTTTTGATTTTAAATCCGTTAAATTTTTTTTTTATTCTAAAAATCCGTTAAGATTTCGGACCCCAAAATACTCAATTAAAAGCATCTTTTTTCAAAAGTTTTCAGTATGAAAATTATAGGCCACATCAGAATCTACGATTTTCATATTGACAGTTTTTTTAAAAATTATATCTAAATATACATTTCATACGTTTGTGCATACGGAAATAATACAATTTTTTTTTATTTTAAATATTTTTAATAATCTAAAGTCATAGAAATTTTATTTACAAATATTTTTTTAGAAAACTTTCAACATAGAAATTACAAAACGTCAAAATTTATACTTTTTATATTAAAACATTTTCTAATTATATATATGTATGATACATTTATGCATACCATATAAATATAAAAAGTTTTAACGCAACGAATATGGATATCAAAATATATTATAACTTATATTTAGCTGTGACCGTACAAGCTGTGAACATGACCGCGGTAACGTGCGGTAAAATAAAATGCTTGCTATATACTAAAGCGCAACGAAGATTCCATTGTAGCGGTAACAGTGCACTGCAAAATTGAAACAAAACCCACCTTTTTCTTTAATTTTGATTTTGCACCCGTTAAAACATCTATTTATAAACATATTCTCAAAAAAACTTTCAATATGAAAGTTGTAGATCTCGATGAGACTTGTAATTTTAATGTATAAAAGTTTTCGAAAAGACTCTTCTAAGTTGGTATTTTAGAGGTCCGAAGTTTGATGGGTTAAACGATAATTTTAAAAGTTTTTGGATTTTAAGTGCAAAAATAGCATTCTTCACCGCCCCAATTTAAGATTTTAAGTGCAAGTATCTAATGTCGATTTCTTTCGTTTTTAGAATCTTAATAACTCGGAATGCTAAAAAAAAATTTTTAGAAGCATTTACAATTAGCATATCTATAATAATATATATAAAACTGGATGATAAAAGTCGTTATGCCATATAACATTTTGAATAATTTTTTGTGTGCCATATGGCATTTACTCTTATTTTAAATAAGCCATGTGACATTTATATTAATTGATATAAATTTATAAAATCATTTAACTTATTTGAAGAATATGAAATGTCTAATATTATAAATAAATACTTAATTAAAATATTAATTTATAAAAATAATTTAAATACGGCATAAAATTAGTATAAAAGTAATTATATTATATATTATAATATTAATTTTTTAAAATAAAACTTAGCATTTACAAAAATTTTAAATCATATACATATACTATTTAACGTCAATTCTCGAATAATTTTGTGTATGGTATTTAACATTTTTTCTTACTCTAATAAATATAGCTAAATATAATATAATATATTTATATAAAAAATATAATATACAATAATTAAAATTTAAAAAAATAGAGATTTAAATTTTTTAATATTATTTTTTATATAATTATATATATGACTTACAGCCGTACATCATACGGGTGCAATAGTAGTAAATATAAATAATTGTAACGTAACGAACATTAATATCATTTATACATAATGACTTATATTTAGGAGCAATTGTGTGAGGAAAAAAAGTGACCGCAGCAATGCGTGGATAAAAAGCTTATATATATCTCTATATATTAAGCGGGAGGGGGGTTTGCTACAGTGCACCCCCCCCCTCCCCCCCTCTTATATTATATATATATTATTATATTATATATATATATATATATTATAAATATTTTAAAATATATATTAATTAAAATAATATTATTTTAAATATATATATTATATAAATATATATTTTAAAAATTTTAATATATTAAAATAATTTTTTAATTTTTTAAAATATTTTATTTTTAAATAATTACATATTTTAAATATATTTTTTTAAATTAAAAAAAATTAAATATCGCACGCATCGCGGGTGATATTTCCGCTAGTATATATATATATACTAAAATGCAGCGAGAAATCTACTGTTCATCTCAGTGTCAGACAACTTACAAAAAAAAACACTTTTTAAAATTTCGATTTGCGCCAGCCAAAACACACATTTATAAGCATCCTCTAAAAAAATTTTCAACATGAAACTCGTTGATCTCGATGAGGGCTACTTTTTAAACTTTCGTGTTTTAAGTTTTCCGAGAAGACGCTTCTAAATAAATATTTCGTTGGTCAGAATTTTGGCGCATTAAAATACAATTTTATAAAAATTTTGGATTGAAACGCAAAATGAATCACACTTTTTACTGAGATTCTGCAGTGCCGACGATTTATGCAAAAAAAACCGAACTTTTTTAAAAATTTGATTTTACACCGGATAAAACATCCATTTATAAGCGTCTTTTTGAAAAACTTTCAACATAAAAGTTATAGATCTCGATGAAGGCTATAACTTTTGTGTTTTAAGTTTTTTAAGAAGACGTTTCTAAATAGATGTTTCGGAGGTCCGAATTTTGGCGGATTAAAATGCAATTTTATAAAATCTTTGGGTTCAAACGCCTTTTCTCTGCACACTGTACGGACGATTTTTAAAAGTATTTTTATATCCGTTAAGATCTCGGACCTCCAAAACATTCATTTAGAAGCATTTTCTCGAAAAATTTTAAACAAAAAAATTGTAGATCTCATCAGGATTTACAATTTTTATATTAAAATTCTTTTTTTTTTTTCAAATGATATCTCTAACTATATATTTTATACATCTAATCGTACCGAAATATAATACTATTTCGTTTTGAATCTGTAAGGTTTCGGATTTTCGTGAATTAATATTTGTTTTAAATTGGATTTATTCGGAGTTTGATTTGGTTTTGTTTCGAGTATTGATCGAGAGATTTATTGGTTTCTGGGTGCTTGATTTGTATTAGAATTGATTGTAAATTGATTTGGTGTGTTTTGGGCCCATATGGGTTTGGACCCGGCCGACCGAGCCATGTGGCTCGGCCCAGCCGAGCCCAACCGGATCCAGACGAGCCAAATGGCTCGCCTGATCCCGCGCTCGCTTCACCCTCACTCTCTCGTTCTCTGTCTCGCTCTCTCACCCGCGATCTCTCTCCCTCTCGCGATTTCGATCGCGCCCCCGACCGCCGCCGGCGCGCATTGTCGCGCGCGCCTCACCTCACCCCTCTTCTCCTCTGGCTCACTGTCCCTCTCCCTCTCACCTATTATAGCGCTCGATTTCCTCGCCCGCGCCGAACCCTAGTTGTTGGCCGCCGTTGAAATCGTCGCCGCCGACCCTCGCAGACGTTCGTCGTGACTCCTCCCCGTCGTCTGGGTCATCGTCGACTGTCACCGCCCTCGATCGTGCGCCGTCGCGCCGGACCTCCATCTCCGCGTCTCTGTTCTGCCCTGCCGCGCCGCCATCGCCGCCTGTTGCTCCGGCCATCGTCCTCTGAGGTCGCCGCCGCCTCCTCCGATGTCTGACCTCTTCGACTGCCGCCGCCGCTTCTGGAGCTGCCGCCGACCGTCTCCGGCTATCTTCTCCGGTGAACTCGGATGCTTCGTCTCTGCGCCTCGGCTTTGTAAATGCGTAGATGGACTTGTTTATTGGTTTAGCACTTGGGGATTCACGTCGTCCGTCGGGTCTCGGTTTGGTAAGACCGGGACGAAGGTGAGTGATCCTGCAGTCTCACTTGTATGTTGATTTTGTTGATTTTTATGTTGTAATGATATACATTGTGTGTATGCTAGCACGTGTCGATGTGTTAGCTTATTTTGTGCGAGTACTTGGTACGTGGATGAACCAATGCCTTTGTAGATTCGACATGTGGTTGTGATAACTTGTTCGGACGAGTACTTTAGCTTGTGGTTGAACCCTTACTTTAGTAGTAGTGACATTCGGCTTTATTATGACTTGTCGGACATCTAGGTAGATGTGACATTCTTTGGCTAGTTGACTTGACACACTAGTTATGAATATTATGACACCGACTTTGATGGGATTTGAGTGAGTATTTGGACATGACTGCCATGTTTATATTTATATAGAAAAGTTTACTTTGTGACATGTAAAATGCGTTGGACTTAGTGGCTTTGAGCGCCGCCTGCGCTTTAGTTATACCGTTGTAGTGACTTTGACTTAGTTGTTACTTAGAAGAGTATTAAAGCACGACTGCTGGATTACTACATTTGGTAGATTCCGTCTGTGTGTGTGTGACACGCACGTTGTATGGCCTGTGTGTACTTGCCCCTACCTGGCGCGTGTGTGTGTGTGCGGCGCCTGCGCTCGTTGTATTTGTTAGGTTAGAGGTGCGATGTGCTTTATGACTTGCGTTTGTCGCGTGTTGACCTACTTAGGACGGTAATGCGAGCCGATTGCTCTTAGCAATACATCAGTAGAGGACTTTGTGATGTGCGTTGTTTCCTCGTTGTGTTCTCTCTTTCCCTTGTGAGTTCGGAGTTGCCGACTAGGGATAGGCTTGAGTTGTACATGTTTAAAGGGGTTCGCACTTGATCTTTGTTTTGATGTTTTAGTATGTACCCGTGAGAGGGTTTTACTTTTCGGTTGTTTGAAATGTTGTGATGTAAAAGCATGCGGATTGTGATGGATTTTTTGGTGAAATCTAGCAATGTATGATGTTATTGAGAATCATGTGGGGTGGTTGACCCTTTATTATGTTAAACATGATTTGTGAGCATGCTTAGATGGTTAGCATGATGCTTATATGAGAATGAAAACACGCCAGTTTGATGTGGTGCCTATTATGTTTTTAGCGGTTGGAAACCTTTGTATGTCTTTCACTGGATGTTTGTGATTGTGGACATCGACAAACGTGAGCGCTAATAAGATTTATTGGTGATGTTTATATGCTTTGGCATGTTTCGGAAAATACTCTCTCTTCATTTATGTGATATCGGGATTTGGTTATATGTTATTAGCGTGGAAACTGTTGTATGTCTATCACTAGTACTTATGCGTTTGGTGTGCCCAATGTGAGTATTGTTGTGATTAGAGAACATCGACAAACGTGAGCGCTAATGAGATTTGATAAAGTGAAAATATTTGTGTAGGGGCTCTTTCGTTGGACTGCATCGCCAAGATTCACTCTCCCGTGTGAGTCGAGTGGATATGGACCGGGATCGAATGGGACGATGTGGGCGCCGGAGTCCCAGATTTGTTGTCTCGAGAAGAGGCCGGTAGGCGTAGTTAAGGCCAGCCAGAGGTCAGGGTGGCGGCCACGAGACCAAGCGAGGCTTGAATCGGAAATTTCGAAAAGCCTGGTATATCAAGTAACTCCCTTAAGGCCAAAAGGAATCGCCCCCGCTGTAGGGTACTGGTGGACGCGACGTGCACCGTGTCTGACCCAGATCCTTGGTGCTGCAGTACCTAAAGGGTGTGTTGCGTTATAAAAACATGAGGGACTAACGGTTTGTAGTTTAGTCCACGCTGACTTAAGAAGATAACGACTAACAGAATGGGTTTTGGGTGATCGATTACCTTACATTTTTATGATGTTGTTTGATGTTTATTTATTGCCAAGCAGCTTTATCTGGTTGTTGGTGATGACTTGATTTGGTATATAGTAGCCGGTAGCTTATAGTTTGTTAAGCTTGCTACTTGTGTTTGTGAGCATATTTGCGGGTTATGTTATGTCCTTGTTGATGGTTTTATTCGGGATTTGTCGCATGAAAAAGTGTATGCTTTGAGGAATGTTTAGCACGTAACTTATGCGATTGGAGTGGGGACTTGTTATGTATGCATGTTGCTTAGTGTGTGGGATTCGAGTTGCATTACGAGTTTGTTTATGTTGTATTGTTGTTTTGGTGTGTGACTGCAGGCCCTGGCCGTTGCCTGCGGGTTGCCGGGGTGGGGGGGTTCCCCAAAAAAAAAAAAACCCCCTAAACTGGTTATATTTTTTTATTTACTCACGGTACTACTTTCCCCGCAGCGTTGTGCGGGGACCGTCGACGATCGTAGAGCGAGTTTCGGGATTCAGGAGTTAGTTGGGGATTAAAGAAAATGTAAAAATGTATTTTTAGTTTTCCGCTGTGTATTTAAATAGTTTGAAATTTATATATTGTATTTCGGAAGTACTAGCTCATAACACCTGTATCATTTGGTTATTATTTCCACCCTAAAATTTCCGACCCCCGGATTCGGGGCGTCACAGAATCCGTCAGGTATTCAGAAAGTCTGAAACAATCATTTAGAACTATTTTTTTTTTATAATTTTCGACATGTAAGTTGTAGATCTTATTATAATCTATGTTACATGTTGAAATTTTTTTCAAAATTATATCTAAATATACGTTTTTATTTACCGAGATACGGATTATTTTTTTTTAAAATCGTGTTAAAATTTTACTTTAACTTTTAAATCGCGTTTTAAGATTTAGGACACCCAAAAAGTTATTTGAAGTATTTTTCAAAAAGAGTTTAAAATAGAGGTCATAGAATTTTACGATTTTTCATGTGAATATTTTTTTTAAAAACTATTTCTAAATATATATTTTATTTACACGGTTTTGTTAATACCAAAATACAATTTTATTTTGTTTCAAATCCATTAAATTTTCTGAAAGTCCGAAAACACTCAATTAGAATTATTTTTTCAATAACTTTTCAAAATGAAAATTATAGATCCTATCAGAGTCTACGTAAAACGATATATGTTTTGTTGTTTATGCTTATCGAAAAATGATTTAAAATGTATAAATTTTAAGTTAATAAAAATTCAAATAACAATATTTTTTTTATATCTTTAAATTCGTTAAAATTTCGGAGTAAAAAAAAATTCATTTTAAGAATATTTTTTATAAAAAAAATACAACATGAACATTTTAGATTTCATCAGAATCTACAATTTTTATATTAAAACTTTTCTAAAAGTTATCTCTGCATATATGAATTGTACGTTTGTACATATTGAAATACGATTTTTAAATCTGTTACTACTTTTTTTTTGGTTATTAATCTATTACGAATTTGGACCTACAGAACTGTAGACACCCTATTTTGTCTGGACAATCGTCCCGATTTTACTCGATAAACTGTATTAAAGCTTAGAATCTTGATTTACATTATTAAATTTATTTTTGGCTTAATTTGAGACAATTTGGATGTACATGATTATTTAGATTTCTAACAGGACCGCACACGAATAAGAAATTTTCGCGACAATCAAATATTTATACGAAAGGGGCCAGTTTTACCAAAACAAAAAGTCAAAGCACAAGATTTTGCAAAATCCAGGAAGAACATTTTGCAATTTAGCAAACTTATGGATTTTATACGTAATATCGGAAAAATCTTAAAAGCAGCTGTTATCCTTCGCCGAAACGGCCGATGGCCGCGTAACGCATAACGCCCCGCTCGTGTAATGCCTACGACCTCGACCTCTATTTAAACTCTAGCGCGACGAGGACAGGGAGGAGGTCGGATGGGTGGCCGGACGCTGGAGGAGAGAGGACAGCTTCGGCCAGAGAAAAAAAACACAAGAGAGAACAAGAGAGCACAAGAGAGCCCGCTGTAAGTTGTCTGGAGCTTCGTCGACCATCTACAAAGACGACGCCGCTGCCGCACAGCTTTGCCGACGCCGCCGTCGCCGGAAAAAGATTTAAAACCGAAAATTGTTAATCTAGGTACGCGTCCAAACGCCCACAAATCCAGTGCATTATAATCTCTACACGGTATATACGTTGGTACACCGCCGTGGCTTCGCCGGTAGCGAGCCACGGCGGCGAAATAATAAAAAACATTTTTATTCCGAAAATTACACCCCAAGATAGCTCGGCGTACAAGCCTCAAAACCAAATTTTGACACCGCCATTAAATCTGGGACCGTCGAAAATCCTAGGACACATATATGGGTCGAGACGGCTGGCGGCGAAACGCCGTCGGCCATTAACGTTCGGCCGCACGCGAGCTCGCGGCCAATTCTTAAAATGAAGATGACGACCGGTTGAGCCGGTCCTCACTTAAGTTAGATTAGGTGCGCGCGGGGTTTAGCCCTGCGCTGGCTAGGGCTCGGTCGGTTTCATTCTGATAGAGCCAAATTCAATTTAACCCGAGCCATTATGCATCCGGTCGAGTCCAAATCGAATTTGACCGAGCCATTTTAACTCTGACTGAGCCATTTTCAATTCTGATCGAGCCACTTTACTGTAGACTTAGCCATTTTGACCCTAGGAACCTATTTAGTGACCTAAATATATTTTTAATCAATTTTAATTAAAATTTAAGCTATAATTTTTATAAGTTAATCAAATTTAAATCTTGTTTTAACAAATAATCATAAAAATAGGTATATTACATGTATATACAAGTTTCGGGCAAATGGATATTTTCCCGAAACAGATTTTAATGGACGAGTTAAAGAAAAGCGATGGATATTGCTTCTTACTCAATATTATATGACATATGCTTATTCATAGTTAATTTTTTTTAACTAATAAAATTAAGATTAAAAATACATATTTTTCAGAATCAATTAACAAAGTATAATTAAAAATTTTTATATAAAATATTGGGAATGAGATGGATATTTCTTCCCATCTAATAAAAAATATCTCATAAAATATTTTAAAATACATAAAAAGATCCGGTGGATACTTATTCTTCAAATAATAAACATCACACTTCATAACATATTTTAAAATATATAAAAAGATATGGTGGATACTGGTTCTTCAAATAATAAAATCACACTTCATAAAATATTTTAAAATATATGAAAAAATCCGGTGGATACTGGTTCTTCAAATAATAAACATCACAGTCACACAAACAAGGGACGAGATGGATATCTCTACCTTCAAATATAATACAAATTGGACGATGAAAAGGAAACGAAAACGCGTTGAGCCCAACATTAAAAAATAACATTTTTCATCACACGAAAACATATATTTTAATATTAAGCACAAATAGACTTTACTTTTATATTTATTTATTCAATTTGCGATCATTAATGCTTGAATATTTTTACATATCAAAATAAACCCAAAATCGTTATGATCACTTATAGAGTATTCTTTTTTGAGGGGCACTGTGGGGGTGTACCTTCTTCCCCACATGTAACCTACGAACGAGCCTAAGAATCTCAAAAGTGCCTTATCCGGTTTCCTAATTTTCCATAAAAATTAGGTGGCGACTCCAAAAACTTTCTTTTTTCTTTAAGGTCGTCAACAAAAACATTTATTTATAAATATTTTCTTAAAAAAAATTTCAACATTAAAATTGTAGAATTTATTAGAATCAACGACTTTTATTTTGAAAGTTTTCGTAAGAAATATTTCTAGATATGTGTTTTAAATGAATATTCAAAATTATTTTTAAATAAACTTTGACTTTGTAAAAATTTTTAACAATAAACTTTCAACATAAAAAATTAGATCTCACTACAATGTTCAATTTTATCGTTAATTTTTTTTTTTAATTCTAAATATATGTATTACACGTTCGAGCATGTACCTAATACCGATTTTTTTTGGTTTTTAGAATCGTTAATAATTCGGAATGCTAAAATAAATTTTTAAAAGCATTTGTACTTATCATGAATATAAAAATTGGAACGTAACGAGCATTAATATCATTTTATACATAACGACTTATATTTAGCAATAATTGTGTGAGGGGACAGTGTGACCGCGGCAACGCGTGGATAAAAAAGCTTGTGTGATTTAAGCTACATCAATGTTTTAATTAGCATATAAGGGTAAAGTTCTAAATTTAGACTCCGAAATCAAATTTACAGAGTTTGCTGGAGATGTTTGTATTTGATGAATGCGACAGCTAGAGCTGCAGCGAACGTGACAACTTAGACAGGGGTGGCGACAACGAGATTGGTACAGATTAAAGGGCACGAAACACATGCTTTGTTGTTCAGGGCTCGACCGGGCTGATGCCCTCAACGACGCGAATAGTAGTTAACTACTATTCGCAGTAAAGTAGCAAACAAAGTTAGGCTTTGCAACATCTTAAAATTTCACATTTGAAGTTGTCCAAATAAACATTCAAACTTTCAATTCTAGCATTAAATTTTCCACTAGTGGTCCTCAATTGATACTAACAAAAAGACTAGTCTATGATCAATCTAAAAGACTTAAAGATTCTGATCACTTCCCTGAACTAACATGCCAATGTTTTCAATTTAAAGCTCCTAAACAAATAATTGCCTAGCATAAGCATACAAAGATGAACCTTAATAACAGAAGCTACAAGTAGCAAACTGAAAATATCAAATCAAACAAGACATATGGAGTACTACATCTTATAAAGAAGCTATTCCCGAGCTCATGTAATTTACATCCACCCAAATATTCCAATTCTATTTCATTTCTACTTTTCTTTCCACTATAAATTACTTTCTTTTTTTTATTAATTTAATTTTAAGCTGAAAACATATTTTGGCTCCTACAAATATAGTTATGAGACTAGTTTCTTATCAATCCCTGCATAAAAGTAGTTTAGATCATTGCCATGGAACCAAAGTATGCATCGTATCAGCAAAATCTACATCAAGTCAAACTTTTACTCTTTAAGAACCATCCTAGCCAATGCGAAAAAAAAAAAAAGAGTTTTGGTATGTAGTTACATTTTACGAGGTACTATTTAAACATCCCACTATGCTTTTAAGGATCTTAATGTCCAGAAACACAAGATGTACATTTCAGAAATAGCCTGATCCCATCAACTATCATGAGACATGTGAAAGAAGAACATCTGTTAATAAGCGTAAAAGTTAAATTCCAATCTAAATAATTCCTAAAATTGTATCACCTTGTGTACTTAATAGAAATCTAGAGAGTCCAATAGATAAGAAGGTATATCTTCAACATGATTAATGAGAAAAATAAGCTGCAAATTACTTCTTGCGAAGCGAAATACTTCTATGCATTTTCCATTCACATGGATGTACTCATTTATGCTTTGGTGTTAATAACCAATAATCAAAATATTTATGAATCATCGGGATCCTCCGAACCCAGTACCTAGTTTATAAAAAATAAATTTGAAATATCTATGTCGCCTAACAGTCCAGACAATCAACTGTCCCACTAGTTGCAAGGTATATTATAAACTATATTCTTGCCTTCAGGTTATCCAGAAAGAATGGTAATAATAACTATATTTAATCATAGCTGAAGGCTTTAACTCTCATGAATATGTGCAAAATGAAAACTTGATATTCTCAGTGAATATCAGCTCAAATATATCACAATATCCCACTTTTGAGATAGGTATCTGCTTGTAGAAATAAACAGAAATGAAATAATTCTGTTATGTAGCAATTGCATACTAGTACCCCTAAACTCTCGATTTACACTATACATAAAACAATGACATTTTAGGCTTACAAACGGGCATAATTTCTATAAACTAAACATAAAACTTATAACTATGTTCTAAAAGAAAGAATGGATTTGCAAACTCTTTTAAAATACAGAGACCTACACATGATTTGACCACAAAGTAATCCACTGTATAAGACTCTACCATCAAACACAGTCAAAATATCATTGGAATTAAGGTGAGTGTATCCTTGAGATAAATTGAATAGTAATAATGACAATAAACAACCTAGCTTCATACACATAAGCAGCACATGCTAGATACAAGGAAAGTAACGGACAATGAACCTTCATTCCATGAATTCTTTACCATCATGCACCTCCTATTTCTTATCAAAATAAAGATAGCAACAACTAGCCCGCCTAAGTTTCACAAGGCATGTCTAATATAGCAAATATACCGAGGGAGGTATCACATCACTATGAGATTGGTAACAACTTATAAATAATAAAAACTCTTTAGTGGATCACAAACATTCTCACAAAGAAAAACATATAATCGCAAGAGTTCCTTTTCTTTTTCCGAACTATATCTAACAAGCCATTGAGTAGAGGTTTGCTACATGCCTCAAATAGAACCTTTTGATTCTTCTGCCTCTTCAAACCTGCTTTCAATATACTACATTATATTTATAAGCATCATAAAATCAACTAAAACAAATAAATAAATTCATTTTAAGGCATCAATCAATGAAATAAACGGAACAACAAATTTTTTAAGTTTATATAAAGTGACAAACAAAAGAATGAAACTCATCTAGTAGCATAAAATCAAATAAAAGAAGAAATTTATTAGAATTGTATCTATAATTACTACCTTCTCAAAATCTCAAAGAGGAGTTTGTCGGTTAGACAAGAGATGGTCACCATTACCGTTATAGTTCCACAGCAACAGAAACCGCATGAAGAACTTGTAATATTCTGACTATCCACCCAGCTTCTCGAAGTTCATCTAGAAATGCTTGTGGCACTGATCCACATGACCAAACAACCTTCACAATTGGAAGTTAAAAAAAAAACACATAAACCACGAAACTGACAAATCACAAAATTACGATGGCTAAAGTCTTGGTTGTCCTTGGCCTTTGTCTTGTAGAATAGATGGTGAAGTTGTTTTCCTCTATATTTTGTTACACCAACAAATATTCTAAGTAAAAGATTCAAATTATTCAAAAAAATACAAAAATAAAATGAACAGTGTGTGAGGTCCGTGACCGAGTAAGTTTCCTTAGCCTTGAGTTGCCTTTGTGGCTTGGTCTTGTGTGTGTGGATATTTGAAATTTTTGCTAAGTGCTTGGCATGCATGTTGTGTATGTGTGTTATGGTTTTCTTGGACTTGCATGTGCATGTGAGGCTTGCTATTGCTTGGGGATGCATACGTGGTCGCGTCGGGACGAGCTGGCCTAGTTGTGGTCTCGTCGACGAGAGTGTGTGATCCGTAGCGAGTCGGCCGAGTGTTAGTGCTGAATCTGTTTATACAGATTTCAGGACTTTCGGTCGACCGATCAGAGCAGGTAGAGTAGGTAGAGAGTTGTTTTAAGTGTTGTTTGAGATTTTATTTTCATTCTACCTGCGAGCTGAGGTTGCTGGAGCCCTAGGTAAGTCCCTCTAGGTGATCATCTCATTTTCTTTGATTTTATTTGAATTAAACTTGATTTTCATGCTCTCCCGGTATTACTCTACGCGTAGATCACTTCGATTTTCAGTTTCGCAGAGTTTTCGGTCGTGAGCTCGTGGGAAGCTTGATTTCGAGGTGAGCGGTTAAAACAACAAGTGTATGTGTGTTGGTATGCATGAGAATGTGTTTAGTGTTATGCTTGGGTATGTTTACATGATTTTTAATGGATTATGTGTAGCCGGGTCAAGAACCCTAGCTTGATGTTGAATTATTGTGATGCGAAAATCATGTGACATGCTAAATAATACTCATGTGGTGCTAATTATGCTAGTTTTGAGTAGTACATCATGTTGTGTACATTTGTGTTTAGTTCAAAAATTATGAACTTGTATTGATTGCTCAATAACTATGTTATCCATGTTGATATGTGATGTTATGTGACCATGTTTACGATGTGTAGAGTAAAATAGCTCTAGAGACACCGTATTGATTGTGCCTTAATAAAATGTGGGTACTCGGAAGTTGGATCTCCGTCGATGTATCGATTGAGTCAGCCCGATGTGTGATTTCGGGGGACAATATATTGGAGGCGGAGGGTTCTCACAAAGTACTTAAGGCGGCGAGTTTCCTCTACGGAATACGGTGGGCGTAGTACCTTACGGATCAGCCGTTGGCCAGGCGATTGCTACGTTGAGCGAGGCTCGGTTGCGTAAGGCGTAAAGAGTCCGAGTAGCCCCCATTTTGCGCTGTGGGGTCACCCCTACCGTGAGTGTTGTGTATTGATGGAAAACCCGGCGACAGCGGGCGAAAGCCTTGGTATGGTATGAGTGTAGGCGTCCGGAACTATCTTAGTCCAGGCAGGGTTAGGTGCCTTGGCTAGGGAATTCGTGTCGCACCTACCTTACCTAAATGAACAATAATGACTAACTTCAATGGGGTTAGTTAATCACGCTGACTTAACAAAGAGAATGCATAATTGGTTGGTCGGGTGATTATTATTGCAAGCTAAAGCATGCTATATGTGTTGTACATATGTGATGACTATGTTTGATATCATTCATAATGATGATGTTGTATATGCTTGTGTATTCTTGTATGCGGTGTTACATTGGTGCTCCAAGGGAGGACACCGATGTGCCGCTCACTGAGTCATAGGACTCACCGCTTTGTTGCCCTGCTTTTCAGATCCGTCCGCGAAGGGCGAGGAACTCGAGTAGCCGACGTAGCTAGCGAGAGGGAATTAGAAGGTATTTTGGAGTTTTAGGGATTAGTGGTGTATAGATATCATTTTAGTATACTTAAACTAGTCATACATAGTTTATACTGAATGATGTATAAAAGTGAAGCATTAACCTACATATAACTTGTATTCCTTTTGAAGTTGTATAAAAATACATGTAAAGCTTTGAACCTCAAAGTATGTATGAAATTCCAAAGTTTATATGAAATGTGCATATTTGGTTAAATATGGTACTTTGACCCCACGGGGGCATTAGAATGGTTGAGCATGTGTATTTGACCCCGTTTGGGCTTTCAAATGTGTTAGAATGAATATTAGATCTGAAAAGCAAGTTTTGATACATTTAGCTCTTGTTTTACTGTATTTCGGTTCTTAAAGAGTTTTTTATTTAAATTCGTCGTCTTCGCGTATTTTGGGTGTTTGGGAGGTCCTACACGAGTATCCAAGGTAGATACATGGGCGTGTAGGGTTAGTTTCCGAAACCCAGGTAAAATACGGATTTCGAGAGAGCGAGTATTTCATTTCTGTAGGGTTAGTTTCCGAAACCCAGGTAAAATACGGATTTCGAGAGAGCGAGTATTTCATTTCTGAAATCTGTTAACTGACTTTCTGATATTTTCGGTCGACGGATAATATCGACGGATAATATCGGTCGGTCGACCGAAACTGTTACAGCTGGTGTTTTGATTCTCGGGTTGAGTATCGGTCGACCGTTTCTCAATTTTCGGTCGACCGAAACTCTTTGGAATTTGCATTTCGAATTCGTTTTAAATGGTTTCCGAAATTACTTTTGATGCTTTTAGGATCTAGTATAAATACATTTAAGAGGTTTAGCACATCCGAATCTTTTAGAAAAATACAGGTTGAGCTAGTATTTCCGAAAACGTTTTTCTAAGCTTTTAATATAAATGGTTTTATGTTTTGACCTAAGGTTGTCCTAGATATTTTAGTATCAATGGAGGAGATTGATATCTTAAGATCTTTGACAAGCTTAGTCGGCACTCGAGGCGGATTCCACCTCCTCCGTGGGTATTGCCGGTGTCGAAAGTCTCGAGCTCGGCTCAATTTTCGTTTTACGGTTTCAATAGTATAAGCTTCTGCATTGCAAACTCTGGATTTGTGTTTTTTTTCCCAAGCCGTCGCGGCCCCCGGGTCGCGGGTCGTGACACAGTGGACATATTATTTTGTATTGTTGGAAATGAGAATCAAATAAACCTCCAAAAATGTGGGAGAGAGCTCTGGCTTGGGCAGAGTGAGGCGACAGCACTTGCGTTTTGAAGCGATGGCTGGTGGGCGCCCAGGCGGGGGCCGGAAATTTTTAGACAATAAAACAATGTTATGAGCTAGTACTTCAATTCACAAAAACATTAATCAAAGTTAAATTAAATACAGGCGGAAAATATTAAATTTTACATTTTGATCCCACTACAATCCTCAGCACCCCGAAGCCGCTCTAAGATCGCGCGGACTTCGCAAAGACCTAGAGGGAAAAAGGTAGTATCGTGAGTATAATAAAAATATAGGCCTATAGCGTCCAGTACCGATGACCCTATCGCGAAGAACGCCCACTCAATAGTCCCCTCATTATGAGTTAGCAGGGTGACGTGTTATGTGTATTATCTATATATCTCTGGTGAGAGGTTAGAGCGTATGACGTCACCTACGATGTCGACGAGCGCAGCGAGCGAACATAGACAGGCGGAAGTGAGGTAGCCAGCCATAGTAATAATAAGCCAGATATATAACTGTGCACGGCGTGTCAAAATAAAACCGCATGCTCATATATATACAGTATGCAACATAACACGCATACCAATACATAACTCGCATGCTAATCCCACTCCCGCATGCAATATATCAGTCAACGCATGGCCAACAACGAGTAACCACCCATACATAAGGGAAAAAAAACTATATCGTCAGCTTAAAACAGAAGCTCAACAAACGATAACACATTGGCACTGAACCGCAAATAAATCAACTTAAACAGCCCAAAAGCATATAAGCTATCCAAGGCATAACACATAAAGACATAAGCTTATAAACAGATCCAAGCTACCATGTCAATATGTCAAGTCCGCAACCCAACCCAAAATCAATTATGCCATGATATCTTGGATTATGTTAGGGTGAAATCACCCTATATCTCCGGCCCACACACACTCACGTGGCTATGCCTGGCGGGAGAGTTGTATATTAGTGTATGTACGTGTTGGCACTCTCCATAGGATCCCGAATTGACCCACGGCACCAAAATTTGGCTACCCGCTTCTAGTGCACATCCGAAGCACCAAACCTACGGTAGGGGCGACCTCTCACTAGTGTCCCGTGAGATATAACTCAGTAGCGATGCACCCTCCGGAAGGCACAACCCTGTGCCTCGCACATCACAGGAACCACCCTAGCCAAGGATGATCACCCTACGCCTACCGGCCTCAATAGAGACATCATTCATTAAGATTAACACTCCGTTGTTAATCGCTCATTGCATACCGCCACCCTAGTCGGTAAAAGCACACGACCACCGGGTACTAGACGAGCTCATAACTAAACCGCGCTAATCTTAATCCTCCCTACCTAGAATAACTCTAGAGCAAGTCCGCTCACCTACTCAATCAGGTACACAAAATCCTGTTAGGCAGGCTGGGGTTATGGAGCGATGGGTTCGGTGGACGTCGATGTGGACTGGTATCGTAGTAATGCGCCTGGTTGTTAGGAGTCTGCACACAAAGGCCGTATGTCACAATCCGTTTACTAAGCAACCGCTAGAGCAAGTCCGCTCACCACTATCCTAGTACAAACCACATAGCTATCCGCTATTTCCAGAGGCGGATTTAGTATGTATCCATGGGTATCAAATGATACCCCTGCTTCCAAATTAAAATGTAGCTATATATATTATATAGATGCTAGAAATATAATGCCCACCAAATTATTTCGTTATTGCTAGGTTGATCTAGTGGTTTTCAGCGAATTCTCCTTGTGCGTAGTCGCGGGTTCGAACCCCAGCTGCGGCATGTTTTTCTTTTTGATATTTATAGGAATGAAATGGGCTTAATCAAGGCCTAATGGATAATAAAGCCTATACATGTTTAGAACTATATTACTACATTTTTATTTTCTTTGGAACTATAATATATATATATATATATATATATATATATATATATAATATGTATCAGTAATTTTAAGTATTTTTAAATATAATTAGAATATATAATATAGTATTTTGATTCAAACTATTTCTTTTTTTAGGAACTTATAGTAGGAAAAGAAATCTAAAGTGCTGTGATCA
>MJHO01000677.1:0-14420 GCA_002076135.1 Xerophyta viscosa | reverse complement strand
ACGAGATTGCAAGGGCAAATGCCCCATTCGCCCGTGCCAAAGCCTGGCCGAGGCGATTGCCCGTGCAAATGCCCCATTCGCCTGTGCCAAGGGTCTGCCACCAAGAGATTGTCCTGGCAAAGGCCCCGTTCGCGCGTGCCAAGGGCCTGGCCGAGGCAATTGCCAGAGCAAATGCCCCATTCGCCCGTGCTAAGGGCCTACCGCAACGAGATTGCAAGGGCAAATACCCCATTCGCCCGTGCCAAGGGCCTGGCCGAGGCGATTGCCCGGGCAAATGCCCCGTTCGCCCGTGCCAAGGGGCTGCTGCAACGAGATTGTCCGGGCAAATGCCCCTTTCGCACGTGCCAACGGCATCGCCGAGGCGATTGCTAGGGTAAATGGCCGAGTGCTCATGCCGAGGACATGCCGCCAGGAGATTGCCCATGCAACTGCCTCATTCGCCCATGCCAACGGCCTAACCGAGGGGATTGCAAGGCAAATGCCCCCTTCGCCTGTGCCAAGGGCATGCCGCCAGGAGAATTCCCAAGCAAGGGCCTGACCGAGGCGATTGCCCGAGCAAATGCCACATTCGCCCGTTGGAAGGGCCTGGCCGTGGAGATTGCCCGTGCAAATGTCCCATTCGCCAATGCCAACGGCCTGCCCCATTCGCCCGTGCCAAGGGCCTGCCGCCAGGAGAATTCCAGGGCAGATTCCTCATACGACCGTGCCATGGGCCTGGCCTAGGCGAGATTGCCTAGGCAAATGCCCCTTTCACCCATGCCAACGGCATGGCCGAGTGCTCGTGCCGAGGGCCTGCCGCCCGGAGATTGCCTGAACAACTACCTCATTCGCGCATGCTAAGAGCCTAGCCTGGCTGATCCGTATGCCCTCCACGGTCCTATGATGTGGCCGTGAGTGCCTTTGACGTAATTTGGACCTAGGGAAGAACAAGTTCTAATACCCGATTATTTAAGTGGAAAAAGGAGAGTTGACCAGTCCAACACCGTGCCTAGCTCCTTTGCTAACACTATTCTCAAAAAAACTTACAATACCTCTAGGTTACCACACAACCCATGGCCACCCTAGATATGTTGTGCTTGGATATTCCCCCAAGCCCCTTTGCCTACCCGGTCAAAGAAAATCAATACCCCACTTACATGAACAATAAACATACATAAATGGAAAACATAAACATGACAAGGAAATACAGCCACTTGCAAGTGCTGGCGCCCCTTCGGCTCCTCATGCGTGCCCGTGCCTTGCGCCCGCACGCCCATGCCCGCTGCGATTCTTCCCCCGTGCGCCCATGCGTCCACTGAAGTCCTCGTCTATGCGCGCCGCCCGCGCGCCCGTGCCTCTTAGCCTCCCGCGCGCCCGTCTGCTCGCATGCATCAGTCCGGTCCCCGCACTCATGCTCAACTAAGGCATGTCACCCACCCAAGTCATGTTGTACGCACCTCGACCCAAGAGCCTCCTGGATCACTGGCCGAGGCGATTGCCCAGGCAAAATGCACCATTCACCCCTACCAACTGCATGCCTGAGGCGATTGCCCGGGCAAATGGCAGAGTGCTTTTTGCCGAGGGCCTGCCGCCAGGAGATTCCCCGGGCAATGGCCTCATTCGCCCATGCCAAGGGCCTAGCCTGGCCGAGGCGATTGCCCGGGCAAATGCCTTATTCGTCCGTGCTAAGGGCCTGGCCGAGGCGATTGCCGGGCAAAATGCCCCATTCGCCCGAGCCAAGGGCCTGCCGCCAGAAGAATTCCATGGCAGAGGTCTCATTCGACCGTGCCATGTGCATGGCCGACACGAGATTTTCCGGGCAAATGCCCCTTTCACCCATGCCAACGGCATGGCCGAGGCGATTGCCCGGGCAAATGGCCGAGTGCTCGTTCCGAGGGACTGCCGCCAGGAGATTGCCCGGGCAACTGCCTCTTTCGCCCATGCCAAGGGCCTAGCAGAGACGATTGCCCGGGCAATTGCCCCCTTCGCCCGTGCCAAGGGCATGCCGCTAGGAGACTTCCCGTCCAAATGCCTGCCTCCACGAGATTGCCATGGCAAATGGCCCATTCGCCCATGCCAATAGCCTGGCCGAGGTGATTGCCCGTGCAAATGTCCTATTCGCTCGTGCCAACGGCCTACCGCCACAAGATTGCATGGGCAAATGCCCCATTCATCCATGCCAAGGGCCTGGACGAGGCGATTGCCAGGCCAAATGCCCCATTCGCCCGTGCCAAGTGCGTACCGCCATGAGATTGCCCGGGCAAATGCCCCATCCGCCCGTGCCGACGGCCTGCCGCCAGGAGAATTCCCGGGCAGAGGTCTCATTCGCCCGTGCCAAAGGTCTGGCAGAGGCGAATGAAGCGATTGCCCTGGCAAATGCCCTATTCGCCCGTGCCAACGGCCTGCCGCCACGATATTGCCCGGGCAAATGCTCCGTTCGCCCGTGCCAAGGGCCTGGCCGAGGCGATTGCCCGGGCAAATGCCCCGTTCGCCCGTGCCAATGGCATGCTGCCACGAGTTTGCCCGGACAAATGCCCATTTTGCCCCTACCAACGGCATGGCCGAGGCGATTGCCCGGGCAAATGGCCGAGTGGTCGTGCCGAGGGCCTGCCGCTAGGAGATTGCTCGGGCAACTGCCTCATTCGCCCATGCCAAGGGCCTGGCCGAAGCGATTGCCCGTGCAAATTTCCTATTCGCCAGTGCCAACGGCTTGCCGCCATGAGATTGCATGGACAAATGGCCCATTTGCCTGTGCCAAGGGCCTGGCCGAGGCCCGGCCAAATGCCCCATTCGCCAGAGCCGATTTCCTACCGCCACGAGATTGCCGGGGCATGTTGCCCACATTCACCCGTTGCCGACGCGCCTGGATGCCAGGCGAATTGCCCGTACAGAATGGACTCCATTCGCCCGTGCCAACGGTCCTGTTGCCATGAGGCGATTGCCCAGGCAAATGCCCCATTGGCCCATGCCAAGGGCCTGGCCGAGGCGATTGCCCGGGCAAATTCTCCGTTAGCCGGTGCCAACAGCATGGCCGATGCGATTTCCGTGGCAAATGGCCGAGTGGTCGTGCCGAGGGCCTGCCGCCAGGAGATTGCCCGGACAACTGCCTCATTCGCCCATTCCAAGGGCCTAGACGAGATTGCAAGGGCCTAGCCGAGGACGCAAAGCGCGCCCGCCCTAGAGCGTGCCCCACGAGGCACCGCCACGCTCACGGCGACGGCCAGCGGGCTCTCCATCCGACCTGTCTTGAAACACGATCCAAGGAATCTGACATGCGTGCGAGCCGACGGGCGCGGAAACCCGGAAGGCGCAAGGAAGCTGACGGGCGGGATCCCTCTCACGGGGTGCACCGCCGGCCGACCCCGATCTTCTGTGAAGGGTTCGAGTTGGAGCATGCCTGTCGAGACCCAAAAGATGGTGAACTATGCCTGAGCGCTGCGAAGCCAGAGGAAACTTTGGTTGAGGCCCGCAGCGATACCATCTCGTAGCTGGTTCCCTCCGAAGATTCCCTTAGGATAGTTGGAGCTCAAACTCAAGTTCTATCGGGCAAAGCTAATGATTAGAGGCATCGGGGGCACAACGCGCTCGACCTATTCTCAAACTTCAAATAGGTAGGACGGCGCGGCTGCTTCGCTGAGCTGGGCTGCGGAATCGAGAACTCCAAGTGGGCCATTTTTGGTAAGCAGAACTGGTGATGCGGTATGAACCGACAGCTGGGTTACGGTGCCCAACTGTGCACTAATCTAGACCCCACG
This sequence comes from Xerophyta viscosa, assembly GCA_002076135.1. Classification (NCBI taxonomy): domain Eukaryota; kingdom Viridiplantae; phylum Streptophyta; class Magnoliopsida; order Pandanales; family Velloziaceae; genus Xerophyta; species Xerophyta viscosa. The sequence goes on along the minus strand of MJHO01000677.1, from coordinate 10,686 downwards.
AAGGGTGTTGGTCGATTAACACAGCAGTACGGTGGTCATGGAAGTCGAAATCCGCTAAGGAGTGTGTAACGAATCGCCTACCGAATCAACTTGCCCCGAAAATGGATGGCGCTGAAGTGCGTGATCCACACCCGGCCATCGGGGCGAGCGCCAAGCCCCGATGAATAGGAGGGCGCGGTGGCAACCACAAAACCCTGGGCGCGAGCCCGAGCGGAGCGGCCGTCGGTGCGGATCTTGGTAGTAGCAAATATTCAAATGAGAACTTTGAAGGCCGAATAGGAGAAAGGTTACATGTGAACTGCACTTGCACATGGGTTAGCCGATCCTAAGGGACGGGGGAAACCCGTAAGAGAGCGCACTCGCGTCGCGCGCTCCGAAAAGGACGGGTTAAAATTTCAGAGCCGTGATGTGTCGGCTGACGGCAACATTAGGGAGTCCGGAGACGTCGGCGGGGGCCCTGGGAAGAGTTACTTTTTCTGCTTAACTACCTGCCCACCCTGGAATCGGCAAAGTCGAAGATAGGGTCCAGCGGCCGGAAGAGCGCCGCACGTCGCACGACGTCCGGCGCACCCCCGTCTGGGCCCATCGCGAAAATCCAGAGGACCGTAGTGCGGGCCCTGCCAGTTCGTGGCTCCATTACCGCCATCAGATCTCAAGGCTGAACATTCCTTCTGGCCAATGGAACAATGTAGGGAAGAGAAGTCGGCAAAATGGATCAATATCTTCGGAAAAAGGATTGGCTCTGAGGGCTGGGCACGGCGGTCCCGGTCCCGAAGCCGTCGGCTGTCGGCGGACAGGCTCGAGCTACTTCCCGCGGCGCATGAGGGGTCGGCCGCGTGACCACCGTGGGACAGGGGCCTGCCTCGGACCGGTCATTTTGCCCTTGCCGATGTCGGTCTCGGTCACGCCAGCCTTGGACTTGGTCACGCCTCTGCCGATGTCAGTCTCGGTCATGCTAGCCTCGGTCTCGGTCATGCCTCTGCCGATGTCGGTCTCGGTCACACCAGCCTCGGACTTACTCACGCCTCTGCCGATGTCGGTCTCGGTCACGCCAGCCTTGGTCTTGGTTACCCCTCTGCCGATGTCGGTCTCAGTCACGCCAGCCTTGGACTTGGTCACGCCTCTGCCGATGTCGGTCTCGGTCACACCAGCCTCGGACATGGTCACGCCCCTGCCGATGTCGGTTCTCCCGGTCACGCCAGCCTCGGACTTTTGGTTCACGCTATTCTGATTGCGATCAGCGGTCTCGGTCATGCCAGCCTTGGTCTTCATCGGTCCTTCTTGTACCGAGATCCACCTGGATCAAACCTCCCCCTTTAGGACCCATTGCTCCGCAATGGCTTCAAAATTTTGTCCGGCTCCACACCGTGCTTGAGCTTGTGATGCTCCTTAGTTTTCAACTGTGCATGTGCTTGCCGTTGGCCTTGTGCGCCTTAGATCCTTGTGTTTACTGGACTTCACCATACCATTGGTGTGCTTGGGCTCTCGGGTGTTCGTGGTGCCTGTGGTACTCACGACCCATCTTGTCCTCTTGCTCTCCTCTTGGCTTTGGTCTTGCTCCTAGCTTCACACTCTTGCCTTCCACGCGGTCTCGGGGGCCATACATGCATTGCTTCGTGCTTGGGGAAATCTTGCGCCTACGTGTCTAACTTGCACTTCTTGGCTCGGCCACCTCTTGGTTGCTCGCTTTTGCCCTTGTACATGCACGTCTCCGCCTCATGTCCCCGCACTCCTATCATGCCCCGCCTGGATCCCATGGGCTATCCCAACCTATGGTCGGGTCCAAAGCACCTCCCAAAATCACCATACTCACAGAATGAGTCTTTGGTACTCGGTGAGGTGGATCCTCCTTCCCGACGATGGTCTTCTCTTCTTCTTCCTTCCTGCAGTTGCCTCTTAGCATTCTCATCCTAAGCTCTGATACCACTTGATCCGGACTTGTTACCACGGTTGATTTATCCGGCGAACAAGTAGGATTAATATTTCGGATCTCGAGACGCCAAGGGTGGCCGGCCATGGCTATGGCTCTTGGCCGTGTTTCATGCAACTATAGATTTAGGAGAAACGAGAGAGACAGTATTTTTGGTGGAAAGGAAATTTTTCCCTGATTTTTCTCATTTGTATTTATAGACAAATCGAAATACATTTACTGTAGTATATTACCTATTGCTAATTAACTTCTTTAAAATTAATGATACATTGAATTCCCGGTGAGGGTTTCAATGGGCTCTTTGTCCAGGTTCATTGAACCGACTGCTCATCTTCTGCGCTTGACGCTTGGTCCTCCATGCCCGACCTTTCGTCTTCCGTGCCTGACCTTTCATCTTCTATGCGCCTACGAACTGGGTCGGTCTCGGCTTTGCTCACGTCGGCCTCGGCCATGCCCACCTCGGTCTCGGCTATGCCTACCTCAGTTTCGGCCATGCCCACCTCGGACTGGGTCATGCCTCTGCCTTAGACTCGGTCACGGCCATGCCATGCCTTCAAACTCGGTCAATTGCCTCTTGCCGCTCTAGGTCTCGGCCATGCTGCCTTGGACTCGGTCATGTCTCTGCCACTCTCGGTCTCGGTCACGCCTCTGCCGATGTCGGTCTCGGTCACGCCAGCCTCGGACTTAGTCATGCCTCTCGATGTTCTGGTTCCGGTTTCATGCACAGCCTTGAGATCTCGCGTCACGCCTTCTGCCCGAACTTGTCACAGTCATATCCTGACGTACACCCGCCCACCTCGGACTTTCGGTCCCACGCGTCGCCTCTGCCGATGTCGGTCTCGGTCACGCCAGCCTCGGACTTGGTCACGCCCCTGCCAATGCGTCTTACGGGTCTCGCGTTTCACGCCAGCCTCGGACTTGGTCACGCCTCTGCCGATGTCGGTCTCGGTCATGCCAGCCTTGGTCTTCATCGGTCCTTCTTATACGAGATCCACCTGGATCATTTATGGTTATGATGAATAAAATTTTCCAGCCGTTTTTTGATCGATTTATGGCAGTATTTATTGATGATATTCTAGTGTATTCTCGTAGCCAGGAGGAGCATACCGAACATTTGAGGTTGGTATTGCAGGTCCTGCGCGAGAGGCAACTTTTTGCTAAATTCAGCAAGTGTGATTTTTGGTTATCTCAGGTCCACTTCTTGTGGTACATTGTATCCCAGCAGGGCTTGGCCGTCAATCTAGCTAAGGTCGATGCCGTCCTGAGGAGGGTGCGACCCAAGAATGCGACGGAGATTGGTAGTTTTCTTGCTTTGGCTGGTTACTACCGTAGATTTATAGAAAACTTCGCAAGATTTGTGAGTCCTTTGACCAAGCTTGATTTCGCAAAAAGCCTCGTTATCGGTGTTCGAGTGGAGAGTACGCATCATGCGTGTCCTTCGTGAGCAGAGCTTCAAGAAGTAAACGTAGGTTACCACCGCACCAACTGTGGCTTTACCTTGACGACTTCAGACCGGCCGGTTTTTGTAGTTATAACTTGTGATTGCTCTTGAGTGGGTTTGGGCTTCGTGTTGACTCTGCAGCATGGCCGAGTATAGCTTATTGGATTCTGGCGACAGCTGGAAGACAACCATTGAGGGTAACTATTCTTCCGTACATTTCGATTTTAGACAGCTTAGCCGCGATTATATCTTGCATTTTGAAATTGTAGAGAGGCCATTACTTGTATGGCGGAGGAATTCTCGAGCATACTCTCTCACATGATCATTAAAAGCCTACAGTAACATTCTTGTCTCCCAGAAAGAATTGGAATTTCCGACAGAGGCACGGTGGCTTAGCAGTACTTGAAGGATTTTAAGTGTTTGTATTTACTCTACCATCCTGGCAAGGCAAACGTCGTAGCTGACGCTCTTAGCCGGAAGAGCTCCGGCTCGCCTGACGGTTTATATATTTGGAGTTGGATCTTCGCGGAACAGTTCTGGCCCTCGTTTAGGCGCTGAAAAGAGGTACCAAGGGGTCCTCTTCGCTACTTATAGAGTTTGAGCCGTAGCTAACTTTCACTGTTGAAGTGATGGGCACCAGCAGGGCGATGCTGCACTTCAGGAGGTACGACGCGCAGCTTTTTGAGTCCGAAGGGGTGACAGACTATGACATTGGTGCAGATGACTATTGTCCACGATTTTTATAGACGCCGTATGTGGTTCCACTAGATACCGAGGCCTCAGACAATCCAGATCTCTATCCGAGGCAGCATCAGCGCAGCGGAGGATTTGTCAGTTGACACCCAGAGGGGGTTTACAAAAGATGTCACAAGAACTCTTTGAAGACACAGTTTCTTCGTGGGACCGGGCATGAAGAGAGAGGTCAGGGACTTCGTAGCGCAGTGCGTAGTATGTCAGAAAGTGAAGGCAGAGCATTTGAGACCCGGTGGATATTTGCAACCGTTAAAGGTTCCCTTGTGGAAATGGGAAGATGTGACCATGGATTTTCTCATGGGATTACCACGGACGAGGCACGGTTTTGACGCTATTTGAGTGGTAGTGGACCGGCTGACGAAGGCCGCTCATTTTATCCTAATTCGGAGCACCTATATACCAGATAGGCTGGATCGCGTATTTATAGGGGAGATCGTCAGACTCCACGGAGTACCACTGAGTATAGTGTCAGACCGCGACTCTCGTTTCACTTCGTGTTTCAGGAGAGCGTTCCAGCAACAGATGGGCAAGGAGTTGAGGTTCAGTACCGCTTATCATCTGCAGACCGATGGACAGTCTGAGAAGACGATACAGACCTTGGAGGATATGCTGCAAGCCTGTGTATTGGATTTCGGCGGTAGCTGGGACGATCACCTATCTCTAGTAGAGTTTGCCTACAACAACAGTTACCACAGTAGCATCGGTATGGCGCTGCATAAGGCTTTGTATGGCAAGAGATGCCGTACTCCCTTATTTTGGGATGAGATGATTGATCCGGGCACTGTGCAGCCAGTACCGGACGTTTTGTCGAGGGAAAGTTCTAATATTACCGAGAAGGATACAGGAGTGCATACCGTCAGCGACTGGAGACTGCTCAGTCCCGCCAGAAATCATACGCAGACAGGCGTAGCAGAAAGTTAGAGTTTCAGGTGGGAGACTATGTGTATTTGAAAGTCTCTCCGTTGAAAGGTGTGCAGCGTTTTTGGTTGAAGGGCAACTTGAGCTCTAGGTATATTGGGCCGTTCAGAGTCGTTGAGCAGATAGCCAGCACAACGTACAGACTTGAGCTCCCATAGTCGATGTCATATATTCACGATGTTTTTCATGTTTCGATGTTAAGGAATTGTCTGGCCGAGCCGACAGCAGTTACAGTACCGACTCCGATTCCAGTTCAGGCAGATCTTACCTATCCGGCTACCACTGCCACGCCTTATGTGCGCGAGACTTTCCTAGACTCGAGGAAGGGATAAGGTTTTGGACGGAAACACAAGTAATATCTTAGTTTGGACAATGTTTCTATGTGTCGTAGCATTCAGCGGTTCGAGGAAGCACCTGGGAAACTCCGAGGCTTGATGTACCCTGATCGTGCCGCGCCATTTCACTCCACCTATTTTCGATTCGCTGGTACCGAACCTTCCCGTAAGTCGCGGGAGGAGTATGTGGTGGTCCAGTGACCGTAGTCTCAGAATTTTTCATCCAGTCTTATTAGCTCCTTCGATATGGCTATTTAGACTTTGTATCGTGGTATCGTTTGAAAATCTATTGCGCTAAGTTCCTAGTCATGCATGTCTGGTAGGTGCTGCATTATATTTTCTTGGACCCTTGCCCTATGTGCACTAAAGATGTGAGGGGTTCGTTGTAGCTTAGGGATGCATCCGTGGTCGCGTCAACGACGAGCTGGCCTTGTTGGGGCCTCGTTGGCGCGAGTGTGCGATCCGTTAGCGAGGTCGGCCCCCCGACCCAGGACATTACTAGTGTTTGGTCCTGGAATCTGTTCTGCTTACGCAGACTTTCAGGGACTCTCTCGGTCTCGGTCACGATAGGTTCGTTGATCGGTCACTGATCGGAGCAGGTGAGAGTAGGTATAGAGTGTTTTTAGTGTTGTTTGGGGTTTTATTTTCTTTTCACACAAGTTCAGAGGTTGCTGGAGCCCTAGGTAAGTCCCCCTAGGTGATCATCTCATTTTTTTTATTTTATTTGATTTAAACTTGATTTTCACACTCTCCCGGTATTGATCTACGCGTAAATCACTTCGATTTTTGGTTTCGTGGGATTTCCGGTTGTGAGCCCGTGGAGAGCTTGATTTCGAGGTGAGCGGTTAAACACCATGTGTGTGTGTTGGTATGCATGAGATTGTGATTGATGGTGTGTTTGGGGCATGTTTACATGATTTTGATGAAAAAGAGTAACCGGGTCTAGAGCCCTAGTTGATGTTGATTATTGCGATGTAAAATCATGTGATATGCTATATAATACTCTTGTGATGCTAAATGTGTTGGCTTGAGTAGTTCATCATGTTGTGTACAATTATGTTTAGTTCAAAAATTGTGGACTATGTATGGATTTGCTCAATAACTATGTTATCCATGTTATATGTGATGTTATATGAGCACGCATACGAAGTGTAGAGTAAAACAGCTCTAGAGACATTCGTATTGGTTGTGCCTTAATAAAATGAGGGTACTCTATGTAGTTGGAATCTTCGTCGAGTATCGAATGAGTCCACCCGATGTAATGATTCCGGGGGGACAATATGTCGGGGGCGGAGGGTTCCGACTAGACTACCTAAGGCAGTGAGTTTGCCTCTACGGAGGACGGTGGGTGTAGTACCTTGCGGATCAGCCGTTGGCCAGGCGATTGCTACGTTGAGCGAGGCTCGATTGCACAAGGCGTAAAGAGTCCGAGTAGCCCCCATTTTGCGCTGTGGGGTCGCCCCTACCGTGAGTGTTATGTCGTGACGGAAAATCCAACGACAGTGGCGAAAAGCCTTGGTATGAATGTAGGCGTCCGGAACTGTTTTAGCCTAGGTTGGATTAGGTGCCTTGGCTAGGGAGTTCGTGTTGGACCTACCTTACCTAAATGAACAATATTGACTAACTGCGATGGGTTAGTGAATCACGCTGACTTAACAAAGAGAATACATAATTGGTAGGTCGGGTGATTATTTCTGCTACAAGCTAAGTATGCTTGTTGGTTATTGCATATGAAATGATTATGCTTGTCATTGTGTATGATGATGCTAATAGTTATGCTTGTATTGTTGTGTGCGGTGTTGCATTGGTGCTCCAAGGGAGGAAACCGATGTGCCGCTCACTGAGTCATTGGACTCACCGCTTTGTTGCCCTATTTTTCAGATCCGTCTGCGAAGGGCAAGGAGCTCGCATAGCCGTCCGTAGCTAGCGAGAGGAACTTAGAAGGTCTTTTGGGGTTTTTGGGGACTAGCAAATGTATAGATTTCATTTTGTATACTAATCTAGTCACTCATAGTTTATAAAGTAAGATGTATATAAGTGAAGCATTAACCTACACATAGCAAGTATTTCTTTTGGAATTGTATAAATTACTTGTAAAGCTTTTGGATCACAAGTTGTATGAAATTCTAAAGTTTTATATGAAAAAGTGCATATTTTACTATATATGGTGTTTTGACCCCAAGTGGGCATTAAAATGGTTTGGCATGTATTTGACCCTATTTGGTCTTTCATGTATGTTGGAATGAATGCTAGGCTTGAAAACTAAGTTTTGATGCATTCAACTCTTGTTTTACCGTATTTCGGTCCTTAAAGAGTTTTTTATTTAAATTCGCCGTCTTTGATTGTTTTGGGTGTTTGGGAGGTCCCACACCGATAGTATCCAGGTAGACAGGCGCTACTTCGTAGGGTTGTTCTCACCAGTAGGTAACAAATTCAGGTTCGGGACGCGATAAAGTATCATTTTGCTAGAAACCAATTGTTCCACCTGGAACTTTAACTGAACGGTCGACCGATAATATCGGCTAAAACCTCGGTCGGACCATAATTACTGATTCAATAACAGACAAGCTCTTTGCATCGCAATTTCAGTTGAACATATCGTCAGCACCTAAAAGTTCTCAAAACTTGTCTACTTAGGCAGATCTATATCGAAAACCCGATATGGATTCGGATTCGGTTAAATGAATGGTTCCGATAAATATACTTATTGATTAATTCTAGGGTCTTGTATAAATATATTTAAGAGGTTTAGCACCTCCGAATCTTTTAGAAAAATACAGGTTGAGCCGGTATTTCCGAAAATATTTTTCTAAGCTTTTGTTATAAATATTTTATGTTTAGGACCTAAGGTTGTCCTCGATACTTTGATGTCAATGGAGGAGATTGATATCTTAAGATCCTTGACAAGCTTAGTCAGTGCTCGAGGCGGGTTCCACCTCCTCCGTGGGTACTTGCCGATGCCGATAGTCCCGGGCTCGGCTCAATCCAAGTTTTCATGGTCTATTTCGCATGTACTTCCGCATTGCAAACTCTGGATTTGTGTCTCCCTTTTTCTAACCGTCGCTGCCCCCGGGTCGCGGGTCGTGACAAAATATCCATCTCCTCCAAATTTTTATCGACGTATATATACATGTTATGCAAATATATGTTGATTGCAATTAGTTAAAAATTTATTATAGGATGATTTTATGAGTTAGAAGTTATAAAATGCAGTACAATAATAAAAGATATTTTTTTCTTAGGTTTAAGAATATAGAATTTTTCTTATTTCCAAATTTTGAAAAGAAAAAAAGAAAAAAAAATGATGTGAGACGCGAGCAGGCCGAAATTTCGGCCCACTCGCGTCGGACGGATGATCGGACGCGCTGTCCTATCATCGTCCTCGCGAATTTTCGCAGCCGCGCACGCCTGCGCGCGGCTGTACCGCCATTCGCCGGGTCGACGACGCCATTCGCGCCCCGAAGCTCACCCCTAGGGTAATCGACCCTCCTGAGCTCATTGGTCACGTCAAAAACAGATTCTAACGACTGTATATGCGCGTTCTATGATGGTGCAAGTTTCGGGATATTTTGGCCGACCTCGATTTCTCGACGCCGGCGAGACATTCTAGCCTCTTTCTCGTTCAATCGCGCTCTAACAAGTCCAGAGAGCTTGTTTGGTCGTTGATGGCGTTATGTTTACTTGTATTTCGAGTTAGGTGCAAGTTTGTTTTTTTTTAAAGATTTTCGGCCACCACTTAAACGCGTTCTCCGATGCTTAAACGTTATTCTTGAAGAAGAAGATAAGATTCGAATGAGGTTACCTTTGGATGTGGATTTGGGCCAAGCTGGTTGTGCGCGGAGGCGGCGACGACAAACTCCGACGAGATAGCGGTGGTGTGGGTGACGAGCTGCGGCTGGCGAAGTTGGCTGGGATGTAGATAGTTCCTCCTATCTCTCGATCGTCCTATTGAACTCTCTCTCTCTCTCTTTCTCTCTCTCACTACCTTCTCTATTTCTCTTTTTCTTTTTCTTCTTTTTTTTTTTTTTTTGATTTTTTTTAACTCTCCCGCAGCCCTCCTCTTGAGTGCTTGCCCTGTCTCATCTTTTATAACTAAAATCAATATCCCTATTATCCAATGGACAATAAAAACAAATTATTACATCGATATTTTAGGAAATTTGACTTTAACTCTATAATAATTACATACCATTTTTACTTATTAACTGGTCGATAAGGTGTATGATGTTGACTTTTGTTTTATTTTTGGGACAATTTCTGACACCGAAATGTTAATTAGGGATACTGCAATGGGTCTTTGGTTAAAGCAAGGTGCTTTCAGCAATTCAACCGTTATTCGAACTTGTCAATGTAAGTTGTATGTCCGGACTGTGTCGAGTCCATAAAACGTCATTACAGGTCGGACAAAGTGGGGTGTCGACAGTTGCCCCTCCTTGTCTAATCCTTTTGAAAAAGGATTGGACAAAGACGAAAGAGATACCACATTTTGTCCGGTGAGAGAAATGAGAGTTCTTCATTTTTCGCTATTTTCTCTGTATTTCTGGAGAGAGGATGATGACCGTTGTTCAGCAAATTAAATCACGGGATAAGTCGTTCCATGCTAATAATGACAAAAAAGTGCTGTCGACCCAATGGCAGGGTTGAAAATACGATAAAAAGATCAATCGTCTAATAACCGAAGATGATTCTGAAGTATGGTTGACTTCAAAGATAGAATTGATAGTTATAAGATCAGTCGTCATCATGATGAAAATGAACCAAGGATACAGTCGTCTTGATGGTGAATATAAATTATGATCAAGAGATCAGTTGCCTCCTGACCGAGATAATCTTGAAGTATAGTCGACTTCAAAGGTAGAGAAGATTGTCATAGGATCAGCCGTCCCAATGACGAAAATAACCTAAGAGCACAGTTGACTCAAGGATAACGATCATGAGATCAGTTTTCTCATGAAAAGAATGCTCCGAAGTTCCTGTAACGGCCCGTGTCCCGGGACCGCCCCGCGTATCCACGCAAAACCACACACACGCATGCGGAAGATTTTAAATACACCGTGCATGGTTTCCAAATCCATTTATTAATCACTTTTCAAACTCTTTTAAAAAGGACTCCGAGCCCGAGCGTAGAACTATCAGGCACGTGTCGAGCATCCGCGAGGTAGGCGGTCTCTCCACGTGAAACCTTCATAGTTTGTTAGTGATCCAAATGCATCAATCTCCCTCATTGATACATAAGCATAAAAAACAACCTAAGGTTCTCAACTCCTCCTAGGTACTAAAACCATTTCGATTTAAAATACGAAAATAAT
>MJHO01000676.1:0-18234 GCA_002076135.1 Xerophyta viscosa | reverse complement strand
GTTACATGAAATGTTCATGGAATAACCAGAAACAATATCTTACAGAACAGTTGAGGGGATGAAGTAGCAAACTCATACTTCTTGGAATAGCTTAAGATATATTAAAGATACAGGATGACAAGATAAGACTTCTGACAACAATAGCAAACAATTAACATTACCATCATAGATATATATGATCATTGTCATAAGGCATATCTTGTTGGTAGCTCTATGTTTTGGAAAACTAAATTCATCCTGCACTTCATTCTACTGGCATTAGGAGAATTATGTCAAGCTTGAAATAAATAAAAAAATAGAATAACATTGATAATCTTTAAATTTTTCAAAATAGTCATTCAAACATCAGCTGCAAATTTTCGAAACAAAAACAAAGCCCAAACAATTATGGTAACGCATACCTGGTACGCAAGCTTGGTACGAGCTAAATCCAAAGGATAGGTACACAGAACTGCTGTCCCACCAGCTGCTGAACCAGCGAGAAGATCCACAACTGGTCCAGTCCCCAGTGACGAATAGTTATTAAGGATCCAGGACCTATACTGCTCATATGACATAAAATGTAAAGCGGCATATGGAACAATACGAAGCACACTAGCACCATTTCCTCTGGAAAGAAAATAAGATTAACAGGAAATAAACGTTAATACTCCAAAAAAGGATTCCAGAAGTGCAAATTCTATGTAGTCTCTCTTTGAGTCTTACTTATAGAATCCCAGCACACCTTCATGTTGCCTCAATTTACCCAATGATTGAAAAACTCCCAGAGACTTAAACCCTTCAGTCCTTGTCTAATGCAGAAAAATTGAAAATAAAACATCAATAGAAAACACATTATGCGTGAAAGCTTGCATATTAGGGCATGCCATAGGGCAGGAATGAGAAACTTCTACATACAATACAAAGTAGGTTATCGGTACTTCAGCTAACTACTCGCTAATGAAGATTGAAGACAATTGAGTAAGTAACTTGTAAACAACATAAACAATTAACAGAGTCGAACAGCATAAAAGCGCATAAAGAGAACAGCTTTACAATGTCTGGTCAGCAAGATCACAGGTATCAATGAATCCAGATGACACTAAATAGGTTGTATAAATTGTAATTTACAAGTTACTAAAAGCTAATACAGTATGGATGCCAGACATGCACAGATGGGACTATAGTTAAGATATATATTAATAGATTTAGTAACCTCAACAATAGATTTGATTCATAGACACCTAAGAATAGTAGGATTGCTCAAATAACACATTTTTTATATCTTTTTCTATTAACGAAGGAAAACCCTGCCCATGTAAGGCCTAGAACCAACTAGTCTGCGTTCGAGTGGCATTTTACCCCTAACCACAACTCATCCGATGATTCTTCAACATCGGTAGGTTCGGACGGGTGGTCCATATGAGAGACAAACCCTCCAATGGTCCCGGCCTGGCTCCACCATCCAAGTTAGCTCTTGACGCAGATCATACATGCTAACTTGCCACGAAGTACAGGTGGATCAAAGCCGCGCTTTTCCTACATAAGTAGGGGTGCACCTAGGTGTTAAAATTCAGATTGTTAGGGCGAATTCTTAAATCTAATTGCAACTAAAATGCCTAATACATTCGACTCTATGACAGTTAGCAATCTGTCGAAAACATCATGCATATTGCAATTCTGATGACAACCACATTGTGCATTGCATTTTATTCCCTTTTTTTTAAAAAATAAATAAATACTATCTTTAGTAAACTTAAACCTTTTTTTTTATAGTTAATTAACAAATAAGAACTTCTAGATGTCTTTCAAGTTCAAAATCCACCTTCGTACCTGCATTATAATCTTAACCCGTTCAAGTGGCGCGACTGCCGTCTTGGAGAAAGCCCCAGCAGTGCCGCCGGCAATCAATTCCTTCACGTAAACGGGCATGAAATCGAGCAGTCTCACATCCACATCAGTCGCCGCCGAGGTCAGCCTTGACCCCTGCGACGAACTCATTTCTTTGACCTCCAACACTCTCAATAAAATCAAATCGAACTCTAAAAGATCAAATAAACCTAAATCCAACCGTAACAGCAACAAAAACAACGCGAAAAGTAGACGACGCTGCTCTCGCTAGCCGTCCTGCAACTTGGCGAACTCCTTATCCCATCGATCTCGGGATAAGCAAAAGGCGAAGAAGTACCGGCGATCTGGCGGCAAGACGTGGTGGAGGATGCTGAGAGAGAAACTCGCATCCAATTTGAATCCTCCGCTTATAAGCATATACGTATATAATCAAGAGCTGCAATCTATATTGGAATTGAAATCGAGAGTACAGATCGATTGACTACGGATAAAGAGAAGAAGATTAAGACCATGAATCAACGCCAATCTCTCCAATAACCATTAAAAATCGCAACCAAGATCAAGAGATGAAGAGAGAGAGATATTTCAGAGTTAGGAATTCTCTCTCTCTCTCTCTCGCTCTTCTTTTCTTCTTCGCTTTCTCCGTCGCAGCCGGGGACGTTGCTTTTTCGCTGTTCTGGATACGAAATATCCGAGAGTCCGCAGATACCTCAGATCACGATCAATCTTCAATCGGAGCCGTAAATCGCGCAACGAACGGCGATGGGTGGGACCGTGCGGCCCGAGAAGTCGGTTAGTGCTTCGAGATAGGTACGCAATTGTTGGACGGTAGGCGTCGATCGGGTAAGGGTGAGGGGGAGAGATGTGATGTAACAAGATAACACTTGATCGATTGGGGCTTAGACCAAGGAATCACGTACGAGGATGGAGACGTTGCTGATCGAGTCGCCCTTGATGTGCTGTCAGTTAGTTATGTCCTGTGTCTATATCAAATGTAACTCCAACTGGGAATTTTTTTTTAAAATTTATTATATTTTAATATTATTTATTAAAAATAATGTTTTAAAAAATTTATTTGCCAAACTAAGGTCCGCGGCGCCACGTTGGCGCCACGTAGGAAGAGCGTCTTTTAGAAAGACGCTCTTCGCTGAGTCAGCAGGGAAAGAGCGTCTCTTGAAGAGACGCTCTTCCCCCGAGCACAGTTTTTTACTACGCAGGAAAAGCGTCTCTGAGAGAGACGCTTTTCCTACGGAAGAACGTTAGTGTAAAAGACGTTCTTCCTGTCCTTAAACCAATTTTGGAAATCAGCGTGGGAACGCCTCGGCATGAGGAAGAGCGTCTTTCTCAGAGACGCTCTACATAGGAAAAGCGTCTCTGAGAAAGACGCTCTTCCTTCGATAGGGAAGAGCGTTTCTGCAAGAGACGCTCTTCCCTATATACCTGCAAATCCGAGAGTTCAAACTCAAACCTATATCAAAACTCAAACCCCCCACTTATACAATTCCCATTTCACTTATACAATTCAAACCATTCCACTTTTATCAAAACTCACCATTCCCATTTCACTTACACAATTCAAACCATTCCACTTATACAAATTATAACATTTCACCATTCCCATTTCAACCAATTCATAAAAAACAAAATATTTCAAACCATATCAATAACATCTCAAACTCACCATCCCAATAACAACCAAACCATCTCAAATAACCATATCAAACTATACAACATACCATCCATCCTCAAATACCATATCAAAACTTATACAACATACCATACCATCTCAAATCACCCATATCAAACTATAACAATAACCATACCATCTCAAACTATACAAAAAAACCATACCATCCCAAATCACCATCTAAAACTATAAATCAAAGTATACCATACTAACTCAAATCACATAACATACAAATCTCATGTACAAGTTCATTTTTCTATACAATAAACAACCAAAATAAATTCATACCTAGCCACACCCGACAAATCAGGTACCACAACCACGTCTATTTAGTCGATTCCGTTTTCCTCTCCTTACGACTCGCTCACCGACCACCGTTTGGTGATAGTTTGGTTCCTGGGTGATCTGCCCCTCGTCTGATGGATCGACCTGACTAGGTTGTGGTGTGACATCTTCGTCCATGCCGGCAGCGTGACTCGTCCCAGCTTCAGCCACATCTTCGAATGACGGCCCGGCTCCATAGTCCTAATGGGTGCCTGCAGTATCGTAATTCGCTTCAAACGGAGCGGCGATGGAATGCACGGCCAATGTGTAATCGTAGCTAATGTAAACCTCCTGTGCAAAATTTGCGATATCCTCCCGATCCGGAGAAGCCATAGCCTGATGCTCGACGGACGCTTTGAGTCTGAATCAAACGATAAGAAAATAGTTTAGAAATATAACTTCGTATATTATAACACAAAAATAAACAAATATTCTAAGTAAATCAAAACTTTAAAGTATAATATAAGAATTAACTAGCATACCAAAATTCTTAGTAAACTGTACAGGACTAGATATAACGACGTGGTACGCGCCGCTACCACTCTGTATAAAGATATCGAAACGGGAAACCCCGACATCCGCATCTCCATGAACCTCTTCACCCCGTCGTCCAAATGTTAAGTAAATCAGCATGTTTAACTCTCCATATCCGGCTCTCTTTTTGCACTGACGCGATAGTAGGCAGCGCCGCAGAGGTGTCACAGCCAACGTATATCCTTCGTAAACCAAATGGCGCTTGACCACATCCGAAAATACCATTTCTACAATGTGGAAGCAGATCATGTAGCTTTCACACCATAAACTTCACCACTGCCACACATATGCCGGTAACGTCATCCATCTATTATCCTTGAGTGTACGGTCGCCCAAATGATCTAACCATATAATTAATATGTTACACAATCAACAAACTCCGAGTATAAGCAAAAATTGATTATTATATAGATACCTGCGTAGGCCTCATCATATCGAACTGCATTCTGTAGGTCCTCAGAACATGTGTCGATACTGCGCGAACACTTAAATAGTCTCTCATCTGACAAAATAAAATAAAATTTAAAAGAATCAATAAGTTTAAAGTATATCTGTCCTTTTCAAATGTAAAGCCTAAAATAAAATGTTATTCACCTTCACCTAGAGGACCAGGGGTAATCTGCAGGCACGGTTAATAAAGTAGTTTTCCGGAGCGCAAAATGATGTGCTCCCAAAGCCCATAAACTGTAATAATAACATTGCCCGCAAAAGTCATCAGCTCAAACCTGACATGCTTTGCACAAGCCTCTATACAACCACGATAAAACAGCACTGCCCCAGGAAAATTCACCAACACGTGCAATATCCCTCAGCAACGGTAAGAACATCATATGCACGTACTGCTGTGAGTGATCAGTAAACATACTACCGCCGAAAAGCTGTAAAATATAAGCCCGAACATAACGCTGAACCACTACTTCTTCTACGTTCTCTGGAATGTCAGCAAAATTAGCCTGCAGCCAAGTTAATTTAAGCCGGCTACCGCTCAACATCTGAGCCGGTACATCAAGACCAAGCAACTCGTGGCAAAGCTGTCGTCCATTTTCAATTTTCGATATGCCACATACGACCCTTCCCTGAACTGGTAATCCTAGTAATACTGCAACATCCTGTAGGGTTATTGTGCACTCTCCGACCGGAAGATGAAATGTATGTGTCTCGGGTCGCCATCTCTCGACAAGCGCTGTTACGAGAGCCCAATCTATCTGGATAAATCCAACCCTATGAAATCCATAAAAACCCATCTCGTGTAGAAGTGGAATAATGCGCCTATCATTTTGTATGGGCGAGTGATGCAAGGTGTCTCGTCGACGGACGTGAAGTAGCAAGTCTTCCTACATTAAAAAAAGTTTGGAATCAGATCATATTAAAAGCCTGTAAATCTCACAAATACATACCTGTCCAAACCATACAGACTGAGAACGATGTGTCTCCTGCTGATGAAGGACACTCGCATCTAATGGACCTGGTTCTATGTCTACATCCATCTGTATAACAGGTCAGTACAACCAAATATATGAAAAACGCATACAAATAAAATATATGAAGATGGTAAAATAATATCATGTTTGAATATTCATGTTCTTAAGATAGTACACGTGAAATATCGTCATTAGTTCGATATAACATTAGCGCTTTCTTTGTTCCGATCAGGACAAGTTCGTCTGTCATGACCTTCTTGTCTACAAAGTTTGCATCTCTTTTTCTCTTTGCCAGCCTCTTTCCAATCCATCTCATTTCGGAACCGCTTGGACTGTGGTCTTCCTTTCCCTCTTCTACGGCTTATATTTGGTATGATCGTACGGCCGTTATATTGCGGCCAACGATCCTGATTGTCAATCGGTTGAAACTTTGGAGTATAGCTACCCATATAGGCCTCCATAGAGAAGAAATGATCTACCAAGGTCCAGTAATCTGCACTCCTTTTCATACATGCCGCGACGACATGTGAACATGGATAGTGATAGATTTGCCATTTCTGACATGTGCATGTTTGTTGTTCCAACCGAACGACCTGAATAAAATAACTCTTTGTAACATATGTATAAGTAAATACTAATATTCTAAATCGTTACATGACCTAATGTTGTCACCCTATTGATTGATCTGCTTTAGTGTGAAGGACCTGTTCCTAATTTCATAGACACTTCTTGCCGATCAAACTGGATGACTCTGTGGCGACTACCTTTTTGTTGAATACGAAGCATATTAAGGCGCAACGAAGGAGAGAATTCATGACCATCATTTAAAGCATCTGCACCTTGGGTCCTTCGCCTATCAAAATATCCAACTAAACGATAAAACGTCAATTGCGCCAAGGCGGTGATGGGATAAGAGCGAGCTTCCTTTAGTACTCCGTTTATACACTCGGATAAATTAGTAGTCATCACACCATATCTTCTGCCATCATCAAAAGCTAATGTCCACATGTCACGGGGACATTGCTGCAACCACCTAGCGGCCGCAGGATTGAGCTTTTCTATTTGTTGTAAAATTTTTTCAAACTTTTTTGGTTGTCTCTGTGTCCCGGCATTCCACACCATATTTTTCAACGTGGTGTCCTTAAATTTCTCATTGAAATTGGATTTATAATGACGCAAACAAAATCGATGATACCCACTTGGTGGTTGAAATCCGCATTCTCTATCCTCTACAGCTTTTATAATTCCCGCATGTCGATCAGAAATTAGACAAATTCCTTCTCGCTTTGTAACATAGTGACGAATGCATCTAAGAAACCAACTCCAAGTGACATACGATTCAGACTCAACAATGGCATATGCAATTGGATAAATTTGCTCATTCGCATCAAGTCCAGTTGCAATTAACAGTTTCTCTTTATATTTACCATACAGATGAGCAGCATCAATACTAAGCACCGGCCGACAATGATCAAAACCATTTATAGATGGAGCAAAAGCCCAAAATGCACGATCAAACATAGCTGCATTGGGTATACCAATCGGTTTTGTTTGGAGATCAGAACCAGACCCTGGATTGAAGATATCGTCACAGCATTCAAAGCCATTTAGGAAAAGAAAGACGATAAGAAACATATCCCAAACTCCAAATATCATTGCTATAGCCTTTTGCTTTGCATCCCAACACTTTGTGTAACTTGGTACGTAACCAAATTTTCCTCGGATAATTTCAGCTAAAGCATTAGGCTTGATACTTGGTTGCACCTTTACAATACCATATATCTCTCGGGCAATAAATTCACAATCAAGTGCCGAATGGTCTTGTGATCGATTAGATGGATCATCCAAGCATGGTGTGGGCGCAAACATATCGTGAGATTTCAAACTGAGCATGTGCACTTTTTAGCCTTCCACGCAACATCCACTTGCATCCACTGTCTGCATTTAGACACTTAACAACCCACACATTTGGTGTTGATTCAACAACCTTGTATTGGAGACTTCGGTCTAGACAATACAATTTCACAGCATTCTGTAATCCTTTCTTATCTTTGAAGCGTAACCCATACGAAATTTCTTGAAGAGTGTCCCAAACGCATCTCCTGTACCACATCCCTCCTATGATTGGCATGTTCGCAATCGCATCCCAATCTTAGACGTGTAAATATGTGACGGGACTTCAACTTGTCCCAAGCTGCTCTGGCTCCACTTCAACCATCTGGGATGGTTGACTAGTCGTAGCCTCCCCAAAATTATTTGGAGTTGCGTCAGAATAGTCATCTTCTGACTCACTTTCTGATATACCCTCTTCGATATCGTCGGTAGGGGAACGAATGTTTAAGTGCATAGAATCAAATTGAAAGCTGCTTACTACATGCTCTGGTAGTTGATTGAGTTCGTGGTGAGGAAGCTGTTGTGGAGATTGCATATAATGAGTCGATTAGCATGGTGGTAAACTTTGAAGTCCAAATGCATCCCACACTTGTTGGGTCGGGTCAAATCAAACTATACAACAACCAATTCCGCTTTTAAATCATCCAACGTCATTCCACTCTTGATAAGAACCACACCAATTGGATCACAATCATATCAATTACATTAGGACCATCACAATTACAACCATAAGTAACAATGAGCTTGCAAAATTCTATCCGACATCTGCATTAAATATATAAATTTTAAACAATCAAATTAGAGTAAATATATATATATATATATATATATATATATATATATAATATATATAATATATATAATATATATATAAAAAATCAATAATACATACACATATGTATAAGACACTATATAATTCACATATAATTAAAAAATATATATGCACAATATTATCATATAGTTCAAAATTACATCTCAAACATATTCGTAGTATATAAATCCTAAAAAATCAAAAATTTTAATCAACATCAATTTTTATAAACCCTAAAAAATTTTTACCTAACTATATATCTACAATCGAAATTAATCTACAAATTACCTCTTGCAAGTGGATGGATTTCGATCACACGTGGCGTACGTGCGGCGAACGAATCTCGGACGGCGGCAGGGGCAAAGCCGGATGCAAAGACGGGGCGGCCGGAAGATGCAATTGACAGCAAGCGCGGCTAGGTCGACGGGCGAGACCGGCGGCGGCGCGAGAGTGCGACGTGCCGAGGACCCCGGCGGCGAGGAGGTTCGACGGCAGGGGGCAGCGGCGAGCGACGGTTTTTTAGGCTTTTAAAAACGAAAGAGGTAGATGGGGGCTGCGGGCGAGCGTCGGATGTTAAGACGAGAGGAAGTGCGTCTTTCTCTAAAGACGTAGTTCCGAGGAGCGTTCTTTTCTAAAGACGCACTTCCCTCCCTTTCAAAAAATTTCGATATCAGTCTGGTGTGTCTGGTAGGGGTAAGAGTG
The DNA here is from genome assembly GCA_002076135.1 of Xerophyta viscosa. Classification (NCBI taxonomy): domain Eukaryota; kingdom Viridiplantae; phylum Streptophyta; class Magnoliopsida; order Pandanales; family Velloziaceae; genus Xerophyta; species Xerophyta viscosa. The sequence goes on along the minus strand of MJHO01000676.1, from coordinate 9,032 downwards.
TCTCTTGAAGAGACGCTCTTCCCCCTGCGATCAGCGAAAGACGTCTTTTAGAAAACGCTCTGCCCTACGTGCCCAGCGTCTGCGCACGCGGACCTTTAGTTGACAAAATAAGCTTTTTTAAAATTATTATTTTAATAAATAATTATTAAAATAATAATAAAAAAAAAAAAATCGAAGTTTACATTCCATCGCAAGTTATCCGTTTTTGTTATGTCATTTTAGGAGCAGCATCTTCATTTTAACAAAGAATCTTCTAGAGTAGACAGTTTCTGACCTGTACCACCGCAATTCGCCACGTACACATACAGATGTCAGAACGTTGACAAGGGTTCTTTCGTTCTCCCGCAACTCAACTCGTGCTCTCCAGTGCGCGTCCATGCTATCATCGTCAGAGGAAGAACAATAGCTGTGTTGCCTTACCAGTTACCACGATCCATCAGATAAGCTCCCCTCCTCAGAAAATTAACAAAAAAACAGAGGATGATCACCGCCTTCTTCAACCATCGCGTTTTTTTTCCTTGTGTGGGCTCCCTTCCCTCGCGTGCCGCTTGGGGTGTTTCGCTTCACACCGGCACAGATAACGTCCACAAGCCACCCCGGAGGAGTTCCATCTCCTTCATGAAGGCCACGTTCTCATCGTCGTTGATATCGAGCGCACCGGCAGCCCTCTGGAGAATCCAACTAAAGAGAAGCTTCATGAACCCGGTTACCCCTCTCTCTAACTCAAACCAAGACGTCTGTCTCCCCTCCGTAGCGACGTTGCCGGAGATGAAGGGTTACCAACCAGAGGTCGTCTATAAAGGAGCCGTAAATGCGACGCCTATGCCCGTTGCAAGGCAGAGTATTGCGGGTTCGTTCGGTAAAGGCGCAGAGAAGACCGAATGAAAGGTAGCGCGAATCGTTCGGACGGCCGGCAGCAAAGCTGTTAAAACACTCTTCTAAATTCAAGTATGAACTAGTGCCGCCGGTGTTAAAGCTTGCCATAAAGAGTTGGAGGACGCGCGGCGTAGCGCTTCGCAGAAGGTCTTAAGTCTGCAGAAGAAAAGGTCCACGGAGAACTAAGATTATTGACCAAAGAAAGCACCCCGTGACGCCGGTGAGAAACCAGCGAGCGTGCGCGGAGATGGTGGAGGATAAGCTGACCCCAGGAACGGCAGTTGAAGATGAACAATGTGCCGTACATAGTGGCGAGCGAAGGTGGCCGGCTCGCGTACACGCCTCACTGTGGGCGACCATGAATGTCGCCGGCAGACGTGAGGGCGGCGGCGCGGTGGCGCATCTTCTCGAGAGCTTTTAGTCCATTTAAAAAGGTCCATTAAAAACCACATTTATTAAAGTGGGGAAACGATAAAAGAAAGAAAGTAATTGAGGATGTATTTTTAAACAATTAAGATTTGTCAATCAAGGGATATTTTAATCCAAGAGGAGATAATATCCGGGTCTCGGCTCTATCTAGTCTTACTTAGATAATCATGGAAGTAAAAGCCCTTTCTAGAGAGCACCCACATAATCTCGAAAATCCTTTTTAGGGAAGTACTATCCGATTTTCATGAGACTTCGAATACTCGGGATTAATTTATCAAAAAAGTTGCAGAATCACACACAACTTCATCTTAATCAACAACATTATTATATCAATTTTTCCAACCAGACTTTTAGTCTAGTGCCCTTATCTTATGCAATAATCAAAATCTTTACATAGATTCCACCATATTTATGGCAAAAAGCTAATACTCGGTTTCTACATACTAACCTCTGAGTGAACGAACTTAAATACGATCGAAGATAATATCCAAGCAAGGCGATGCAAAAACATAGACAGCTAAGGGTACATTAATAAACTCCTCTTCTTCAAAAATATCCCAAAATAAAGATCTTTAACCATAGTAAATGTCACTCCATCAAATATTTTCCAAACTTCCTTAAACTCGGGCTTTCCCAAAACACTTCAATAAGCATTGAGACTTAGATCATTCATCTCGTTTTTTTCCTAAAAAAAAATTCTATTTTCATCGAGCCCCCCACAGGGAAAGACTTGCAGACATCCAGGAAACTCGACTCGCCAGATAGTTCGGGAGGCAGGTGACATCATCAAGGAGGCATAGGTGCGCCAGCCACAGCGCGGGCATTCGAGATTCACCCCTCACCGACGTCTGGAGGTTACTTATCCCGAACATTGTCTTTCCCCAGCTCCGCCTGAGCTCAAGTGCGACGCCGCCGTTGGTCACCGAAAGAACAGTTCTCCTCCCATTATGCCAAACCAAGGTCCTCCTCAGCATCGTTTAAAAGATCAAGCCGACTTGATATCCATATGCTCTTAGGTACGACGTCCTCGCCATCGACACTACACTAGATTTCACTACTTCACTACTATAACTGATGCGGAATTACTAGCACTCATCAGTTCTATCATCCTAATCGGAAACACAGTATAATTCGATTCCTTCAAAGCAAAGAACTTCTCTAAGCTCTACTATCCTCTATCTGAGAGATGAGCCAGACACGCAAAATAGATTTATCATCTAGCATAAAAGATCTGCTCATCAATTGTAAGAAGGTGTATTATTAAGAGTGGCGTAAAACCGAAACCAGCTGACAATGATACATGCATATCTCTATAGATCTTTATACAAGAATTGTGTGTATTACTTTAAGTTATATACTTTTGTCTCTGGGCAGTAACTTCAATACGTATATGAGCCACAAAATCCTAATGATATTATCTATCTCTCACATGCCCTTCTAATCTAAGATTCTGCTAATAACTAGTGAGTAATATTGTATGACTAAGTTCATGCCACTCTCTTACTCGATCCTCAGTTTGTCTACTTTTCATGTAATTTCCCATCTTGCCAATTTTTGGAGTTTAGTTTCACAAGCCTTAATGCATTACATAGTATATTCCTCAATTGTAATATATTGTGGGGTTTGGATGAGTACCCTAAATCACCATCAACATATAAAGCAATAGGTAAAGAACAACTCATTATTTATAACGTTTAAGAGGGATGAACTTGCATCTCTCAAAAATAATGCAGTCTCGCTTTCTTGTGATCAAAATAACGTGGCCGTGATATACTTCACTAAGACACATCATTGTGTCATCTCACACAAAACGTGAGAATAAAAAATCCCCCTCTGCTTTGCCATAGGGTTACCCCTAATACTTAGTAGAATGATCTTCTATTTATATATTGAAAACAATTCTGCCCACAAGATAGTAACAAGTGTGTTGCTCGTTTGAACGATGCTTCTTTTTAGACACAGAATAATTTGACAACTCAAGAAATCTCGGGGACTAAGTTCTCTTTTGCTGGAGATGCTCCAACAATGGCTCTCTTTACAGTCCACTCCAAAGCCATTCCTTTGGGATTAGAATGCATTCTCTTTATCAACCTCACTGAGTACCCTGACCAAGCAAGTTGGAATTTTAATACAAATCATACCTTCAAAGTGAAAGTTTCTACCAAAAACTAATAGACGACTCGTCACACGATCTTTTCCAATTTCAATGTAGCAATCTGAATAGTTTCTCAAACCATTTCCAAATTCAGATACAGGTTGCTAAATACTATGAAATTTGGCTCAACTGGCACAACGACGTCCGTGGACGGTTAGGCCGCGCTTTCTAGGATGTCCTTGCTATGACATTGCTCTGGTGTATTTGGTTTGAGAGGAATAGACATAATTTTTCGTACTGTCATTCAAGCTGCTTATAATATGATCTTTTATTGAACATATTCCTCAATGGCTAGGAAGTGATGCAAGTAAGCCAAGGATATTCATATATTACAACAGCAGCAAGGAGGAGAGAGTGAACATCTGTAGCAATGCCGGTATAACCTGATCTCTCCATCCATAAAAATGTGCCTATACACACTTCCGTATATCAATATTAGGATGACAAATTTTTCAGCTTTTTCTTCAAATTTTGTTGTTGTAAGAGAATTCTCTATTGAAGGCATAGTTCCCAACTTCTAAAAAAAAAAAAAAAAAATCTGTTACCTTTGCGTTCTTTGTTACAAGTTAAGAGGGAATGGGCGTCGACCTAGTCATTTCTTTTGGCCTCCCTCCACTCTCAAGCATCTGGATGCAATCACTGAATTTTTTTTATATTTTATTTTTTCCATCCATCTACACGCTCATAATTTACCATCATTATTGCTTGTTTTCGATCAGGAAGTGATCTATAGATGTAAATCTGATTATAATTGCTACCTGTTTACTCGTCAATTCATTGTGATACATTATGAGTGTTTTTCTTTTGGTTTCTTGTTTGATGGATTGAGCTTCATTTTTTTTCTTTCCCCTTTCCTGGCACTTCTTTCCTTATTAGCATCAAGAATTTCTCACAAAACCATTGTTGCTATTTGACAGACAATAAAACGTGAGTACACCGTGAAAGAATTAAGAACTGTCGTGTATGACTTCGAGCAAATGGTTACTTAAATTAAAAGGAAAACCAATTTCCTTATGATCTATGGATAGATGGTAGTTATTTTTGGCACTTAGATCGGCCAATGGGCCAAGTTCGATATACAAGGTTTAATCCAAGTCCATATATAGCTTGTAATAGCTTTAATCATATTCTTAGGACAACCATTTATCTATACAAGCATTTGGTCGTCACGTAACCTAGGAATTTGAGTGTACATCAAGAGGCGACTCTTGTTGCCGTCCTTTCCATTACGAGATCGCTAGAGATTGCTAAAGCACCATGTTGGAAATTAAATAAAATAAATAAAAAGAATAAACTTTTGGTGGATGTAACTCATAGCATTTTGTATTGTAATTTATACATATAAGAGAGTAATAGTGGTCCATAATATAAGTTAATGGAGTTAGTGAAGTATGTGGAGAGTTATAAAGCATATAATGGGTGAGTTACTTAAGTAAGAGTAATGTATTTGAAAAGTCTTGCAATGGGTTATAAATATCCATAAGTTTGGTCATTTAATACAATCAAGTAGAAAAGAAAATAGAAAAAAAAAAATAATATTGTGTTTATTTTATATTATCCTGAGTTGAGTGAGTTCATCAAAATATACTAATGGGATTGCTGGAGTTGAGTGAAAGTGCTGGAGCACCGTAGGCGGAAGTGAGCATGAGCAAGTGACGATCCGTTTCTGCAAACATTCTAATAGAGCTAATTCTAAATCTCTACACAAGGTGGAGAATTTGTTTAGGATTCGATCCATCAAGTTTAATGAAGGAAAGCCAATTCCCTCAGCTTCATATTTCATAATATTGTTCTCCACCAAGCATTTTTCTTAACGTCATAGTTGATATCTGTCTCTTGATGATCTGCTGCGAGAATGAAAAAATAGTCCCAGCACAATTGTGCAAAGGAGTAGAGCATTTTCATTTTTGTTTGAATCATTCTCCTTGTGAAGTATTGGAAGGCAGACTGATAGAATATGGATAACTGATATTGGTATAGATGGAGTTCATCTGGTAATTTTGTTATTCATGCACGTTGTCTCCATGACCCAAACATAACACTATATCAGCTAATGATTATTTGTAGGTGGTGTGTCATTCGTAGGTTATATGAAGATCCTCCTAGAAAATTGCATTTCTCTTTATCCACACAGAGCAGCCATGGACCTCATTGGACGTGACAACCATGTACATGTTGGTAGGTTGTCATTTTTTTTTTGTCTTTGTCTTTAAAAGAAATCCGAAACTTCGAGAAAAGCTGAAGTCGACCTTTCATTACTTTATTGAAATAATAGGATCAGCATAGAAAAAAACAACAGAATAATCTAAGCAACAAAAAATACAAGATAAAACAAATCGTAGATCAAATAGACCTTTTGAAAGTTTTAGAAGATTTGGAGTTGATTCGTACAGACCTTCATAAATATCAGTGGATATATTTAAATTGAAATCATGATTTAAAAAAGAAATAATCATCTTTGCCAAATGAGTACATATCTACTTCTGCAATGAATTCGGATGGTACACTTTCTTCCAGGTCACGTCTGCATCAAAATATAGTTGTGCTTCGTCGATTACATTGCTTTGTACTTTGTTGTATCCATCACATTGGTTGTAACAATTTTTTGAATTGAAGCCTCAATAGATCCAACATCTTCAACTTATGAATAATTGACAAATCAATGTTAGGATATGTTTTTAAACTGCCGAGTCCTTAGCTATATTAGTAGCCACTAAAATTGCTCTTTAAACTATTGCTAACTTTGAACTCTATCACTTCAGTAGGAAAGAATCTCTAATATTTTATCTACTTCACCTCTCTTAGATGAGCCAAATGCTAAAGCTTAAAAATTTGTGAATCCGCTACAACCATACATTTATCAGACGCAAAATTCACTGGTGTTTTTAACACCGCCTCTGTATCACTGCTGGAGGTACCTTAGGAGATGAAGCCACTTCACCAAATGTAACAATTGCGTTATCTTCTTGCACAATATTTTTTTCCCTTATCAACATATACAATCCCAGTCTCCTTTTTCCTATAATGCAGGATCACTTGTTGGCCCACCTTGGCCATCGATTTTATGGCTGGATTTTTAATATGTCAGTCCTATTCACAATGACCCATTTTTGGAGCAGTATTTATAGTTCTTTTGAAGGTTCTCTTAGAGCACCTTCTAAAAGAACCCTTTCTTATCGTTCCCTAATCAGATCCGATGATTCAACTCATTAGCAAAATTGGTCTCGACCATTAACCTCACCACCTATGGATGACTAAGGTTTGTCGTTGCTTCATCTATTTCAACAGGGTTCTAAAGGCAGACGCATTTTCATACAATATAGTTTTTCAAAATATTGGATTGGAAATCTAGGAAAGATAAGTTATACTGGTCCAATCGGTGATCTCATTTGTGAGTGAAAAAAATCTGGCGTCCACTTCAACATTTGTATGTCCATCTTGTTAATCAGGCTTGTACACCGCTCCTAAATCCTCATACAATCTTTCTGTAACTTGGGATGAATCAAAACATTATTGATGTCAAGCAACCCTATAGATACAAACCCCTTCAATTTACATGCTAAGAAGAATTTCTTGATCACCTTCAGAGAATGATAAAACCCCCGAAGTTACCGATCAAAGCCAACTTTAATAACTCAAGGTGATGCTTCCTTTCATCTTTGGAAAGCATGATTGCAAGCTTCCTCCTATACAAAGTGTGTTTCATCGCTCCTACCATTTTTGTAGCCTGGAATAGAGCCTCAAAGAACTTATTCATCGTCTGTGGGTAGGTTTTAGGTTGTAAGTCTTGATTAATAGTTTGCATCATTCATTACTTTCCTCTTATCTTCCCTTTCCAATCTCCACTCTTTCTCATATCACCTATCCCAATATTAGAATCGATTTATATTTTTGATGGACTCGCTCAACTTAGTATGTAGAGGAAAGGAGAAATGCAACACTTTTCTTTAATTTTCTTTCTTTCTCTTTTCTTGCTTACAATGATCAAAGTATGTGTTTTTTTATATCCCATTACAAGACTCTTCATATTCATAACTCCTACACGTAACTCACCCACTACATATATTAAAACTCTCCATTGACTCCACTAACTTCATTATGGACCACTACTATCTACAGGGGCGGAGGCACGTTTAGGTTGGGGGGGGGGGGGGGGGGGCTGCGATCGCCCCCCCCCAATTTCTGAAAAAAAACCCCCCTTTCATTTAATCGGGCCCAAGCCATAAGCCCATACCCCATAACAAAAAAATAACCCCCTTCTCTCATTGCTCTCCCGACTTCCTGGACTCCATGTCTCCAACTCCACAATCCCACCACTACCAGCCAAACCTAACCCCTAAATCCGTATCAGCGCCGCGCCTGGTGCTCATTCTCGTTTCTCCGACGCCGAGACTCTCCCTCCGTCCTTCCTCTGATGACTCTCTCTGAGTCTCGACTCTTTTCCGATCGAAATCCCGTTCCCGCTCGCGCGTGCTTCCGTTTTTCGTCTTGCCACGGCCACCTCTCGTACTATTCCACTCTCCGGCAGCCGCCGTGTCCCCTCCGACGTGCCCGGCTTCCGATGCTTTGTTGTCTATCCCGTCGCCCATCAGATCTGTGAGACTGATGATCCCAGATCTTTGTTTTCGTTGCTTATGCGATTTTCTGATTAGACTTAATTCACCTTCGTCCATTGATTTTTATATACCATATAACTAAAATTATAAGAATTCTATATTTTTCTAAAAACTGCCATTATTAAATTAGATTGATTAGTTTTTCATTATTATTTGAAATTTATAATTTTTATGACTAAAATTTTTATATAATGGCTATGAAAATTATTGATCAAGGCTACTGTATAATAAATGTATTCCGTTAATAATAAAAATATATAGGATACAATTAAACTATGATTTTATAGATTATTATGATTATATTTGATTCCAATTTCTCTTCTAAAATCTTTAAATGAGAATGACGATATTCTTATCAGTTTGTTAATTAGGATTGGTTCATTGTAGGACGACGCAAGCGTGAGCCGCCAAAGCTGTGTGGAAATCACAGGTAAAATAGCATTTGGTAGTTTGTATTTTTGGATTTTCCGATTACGAGTTAACATGTGTATCACTAATGTTCTAATTCTCTTATGCGGAGAATTGCAGAATCATTTGATTTATATTGCATACTTGATAATTTATTTCTGTAAAAAAGTGTCATTCATAATTTAGTTAGAAAAATAATTTTCTTTATAATAGCTTAGTAGAGTATGTATTTGATGATTATTCATAACTTTATTTACTAAAATGCTAATTATATTTTGTTGCTTTCTGTTCTTTTATATAATTTAGTTACTATCAATATTTTCTGTGGACATTTTTCGCCCCCCCAAGTTGAAAATCCTAGCTCCGCCACTGACTATCTACTAAATGCATGAGTTAAAAAAACCAAAATATATGAGTTACACACACTAACTCCATGCTTAAAGTTGAGGGAAGATATGAAGCAAAGTAGGAGGAGAATACTAGCGTTGGTCTGTCATTGCTGGGTTGATCAGTTCACACTTAAGTAGTTAGACTAACTCCTAGAAATT
>MJHO01000675.1:0-18231 GCA_002076135.1 Xerophyta viscosa | reverse complement strand
CAAAATTTATTTATGGCGTAGAAGTGGATGTCATATGAAAATTTTACTTTCTGACATATTATAAGTATCTAAATCAGATTTGGAGTCACAATTAGAATATTTATAATCACTTTTATACACTTGGCGAATATATTTTTGACTGGTTTTAAAAAATAATTATATATGACCCAGAAAATATATTTAAAACTTCAAAAGTGTGCAGATAGACTTGGTTCAACTAATTGGGCCGCCGAATTTAGAGCCCGGTTATATGTGATATTCTGGAGCTATAGAGGCCTATTGTTTGGTGCAATTGAACGATTTGCTCAGCCCACTTCAACTTTGATCTCTTTGAGGTCACTTTTGCTATGCAATTTACATGCTATGCTCGTTTTGAACATGATCGATCTCACGTGATAGCCCAAAAAAGCTCAAATTCTCCTTTTTTTTTAAAAAAAAATAATAATCTTTCTACAGTTAGATTTTTTTTCTTCCTTATGAGAGAAAATTTTGCTCGTAACATTATTCTGTACGACATCATAACTGATATTTTTATAGATATACGGATTCGTGTTCCATCAATTAAGCCCGTTAACTTCCAAAGAAATAAAGAGAAGATATATCCTCTACTCTTAAAGGTGTTGCAAGATTTAAACATAAAATCTCGACTTCACAAAATGAATGTCGCACTCTAGACATCTGGACGTTAGATTGACTAATACAAATATTTCTTAGAAAAAATATATCTCAAGTGCCGTACTGAAATTTCGTCACCCATGATCGACAATATGAAAGGTTCATATCGGCGTTTATATTCTACTGTAATGACAGGCAATTCTTATAGGCCAAAATTGTACGTGAAAGTGAGGGTGCGACCGAGCCAACATCTTTCCGTATCATCTTTCTGTACCAACAAATAAACCAATTCAATGGTCATGATGGGGCCGCTCGACAGTAACAGATGAATGTACAAATCGTAGAACAGTAAACATCTAGATTGTTTTTTTTTTTTTTTTTTTTTTTTTTTTTTTTTTTTTTTTTTTGGAAATATTATTAAATTTCGATAAAACAGTTGAAGAATAGTTAAGTCTGGCTGGTAGCTAAATTTCAGTCTTGGCGGACATTTGAGAGGTCAAGGGCTTAAACTGAAGACGAAAGGCTCATTTGAAGCCCAACTTGCATTGAGATTAGGTTGCGATGGAACGTCGTCCTGAAATATTTATCTTTAATTTTTTTGGAAAATTTATTTTTGGAATAAAAGGTATAAATCATGCCATTATTTTGAGATAAGCCAACAAATCTGACATCCAGGACTATTTTGCAGTCCTCAACATCAACAAGGAAAAAACAAAAAAAAAATTGACAATCAAGTTCGATTCCTATCTATATTACAATCGGACATTGATCGGTAAATAATACATCATTTCAACAAGATATTGCTGAATTCGAACCATCGATCTATCTTTTATAATGGATAGACTTTTGATATCTTTCTAATATTTAAGCATGCTAACTAACTAGATCAATTCTGACTAATTTTATATGATATTCTATATTATTGTAGAAAGTATAATATACTATTTAAAAATTATTATTAAAAGTCAGATATAGTTTTCAAAGACTGTCATCGAAAAGTTATACCGCAATAAATAAATCTATAATTGATATCATCGCTTCTCCAACAATAGTAGAGTTTTAATTTTTGTTTTTGATATGAGCTGACCCAAAAGTACAAATCGTCCTATATAAATAATGAAATTCTGTATAAATAATAAAAGAATAATTTTTTATATCTTTAGTAAATGCCCCTCTACTATATATCTTTGGGCACTCATGCCTCTATACTTATTTCGTTGACTTTATACCCGTTTACTATTAATTGGAAAATGTGAATAACCCTTCAAGAGATTTAGGTGTTAATTACGCTGATTGTGGCTACCATTAAATATTATTTAATTATTTTTTTTAATATTAAAGCTATTGAGTTATTTTTTAATGTCCACTAATGTTAAAAAAATAATAAAAATATTAATTTAGTTGCCACTTCGTCAGCAAGATAGTGACGTGTCCGTGCTAATTTAATCGAATAAAAGGATAATCGCGTTCTTAAATAATTGAAGTAGTAAGGATGGAAAAGGTCCCAAAAATAGTTGAAGGGTATGAGGCGACCAAAAGTCTAGTAGTAAGAGGGGCATTTTACTAACATTTTGGCCTTTATGTAATGCAAACATGATATCTTTATTTTATGAGCCAAAAATTCCACTATCAGTTGTAGATGCTCTGGTTATTTTTTTATTTCATATATATTTTAAATTAAATATATTTCTAGCTAAATAAGACCTAAATGTCTGTCATTAAAAAACGAAAAATTACGTATCAACCCTCCTATAATCGGGGGTTTACAAATCGCCTCCCGAAAACGCGTTTCCGAAGGACTGATTTGTAAAAAAAAAACAAATTAACTCTTAAAAATGCGTTTTCAGGAATTAATTTGCGCGAAGAAGAGAAACGGAGGGCTGATACGTAAAAGGCCCATTAAAAAATATATAAATGGGACCAAAGAAATTGAGGATTGGAGAAATTCTAGTACACACTGCCAAAGACGTGGATGTTTTAACTTGTAAGATATATTTATGGGGAGCATCCTATTACATTTCAGTACTTCTAAACCATCTCAACATTCTGTATATTGATTTTTCACCCTAACTTTTAACCCTACAAAGCTCTCCAATGGCGAAAATGAAAAAAAGATCACTCATCATCATCATCATCTTCTTCTTCTTTATAACTCTGTTCTTATCTCCGACGATCGCCGTGGAATTCATCTTCAACGGCTTCTCGCCGGCTGACGTCGCGCTGTTTGGAAACGCAACGTTAGAAGACCGCTTCATCTCTCTCACAGATATCTCCGACTTCTCCATCGGCCGCGCGCTTTACAAATCTCCAATTCCAGCGCGCGCCAACTCCACCGCTATCCGCTTCTCTTCCTCCTTCATCTTCTCCATCGCTTCCATCGCAAGCGTGCTCCCAGGCCACGGTCTAGCCTTCCTCTTCGCCCCCCGTCCGGGAACCCTCTCCGCCAGCCCGGCCCAGCTCCTTGGCCTCTTCAACCGCTCCACCAATGGGAGCCCCGCCAACCATGTCCTCGCCGTCGAGTTCGACGTGTTTCAGAACCCAGAGTATCACGACATCGACGCCAACCACGTCGGCGTCGACATCAACTCCCTCACCTCCGTCTATTCCACCTCCGCCGGATTCTGGCCTGATAATAACAGTGGAGATTTTATCAACCTCACGTTAAACGACGGGAATAACTACCAAGCGTGGATAGACTACGACGGCGGCCGGCTGAACGTCACCATGGCACCGGCAAGCCTAGGGAGCAAGCCCAAGCGGCCCTTAATATCTATCAAGCGCGACCTCTCTGATTTGTTCATGGATGAGATGTGGGTTGGTTTCTGCGCAGCTACAGGGAGGCTTGTACAGCGACACAGAGTTCTCGCCTGGAGCTTCAGCAACTCCAACTTCTCCTTAAGCCAAAGCCTCGTCACTACAAACCTCCCTAGTTTTATCCCAAACTTCTCAGATAATGGAAAACTCCGACGAGATCTCCTCATCGGGTTGGTAGTAGGCGCCCTCTTCCTATCGGCTTCTGCGGTAGCAGCTTTCATATTTTTCAGAAATAAGAGTGGAAGAGATAATGGTGATGTAGAGGAGGGGATGGAAAATTGGGAGGTGGAGTTCTGGCCGCACCATATACCATACCATGAATTACACTCTGCTACTAATGGCTTCTCGCAGGATAACATCGTCGGTTGCGGCGGCAACGGTAGAGTTTACAGAGGGGTTATCTCTGGCGAGGCGGTGGCGGTGAAAGTATTATCCGGCAGCACAAACGAAGAAATGAAGCAGTTCTTGTCAGAGGTGTCCACACTCGGACGGTTGAAGCACCGCAACCTTGTCATTCTTCGCGGCTGGTGCCGCAACCGCGCCGCCGCCATGAACATGATTCTCGTGTACGAGTTCATGGAGAACAGTAGCTTAGATAAATGGATATTTGACACGTGTAGAATATTGGATTGGGCGACAAGGGTGAGAATTCTTCGGGACGTGGCGGCGGCGGTTGAGTATCTCCACTCCGGGTGGGGGGAGGCACGGGTTGTACACCGCGACATCAAAACCAGTAATGTCTTGTTAGATAGCGGTATGGTGGGAAAGCTCGGAGATTACGTCTTCGCGCGGGCGCAGCCACACGGGCACGCACTGGGGACGACGCGCGTCGTCGGCTCGGCAGGGTACATCGCGCCGGAACTCGTTCGAACAGGGAAAGCTTCGACGGAGACTGACGTATACGCTTTCGGCGTGCTTGTGCTTGAGACCGGCGACCGGGCGGCTGGGCCGCGGAAGAGGGCACCCCGCGCTAGTATCATTAGTAAGAGGGATGGCGGAGCTGACGGCGGCGGTGGACCGAAGGTTGAGAAGGACGCGGGGTACGACGAAGGAGAGGCAGAGAGGGTAGTGCTCGTGGGACTGGCGTGCACGCGGGAGGCAGCGGCGGCGAGGCCCACGATGAAGGAGGTGGTGCGCGCGCTGGAGCGCACGGCGGCGGAGAGCGACAGCGGATGGACGGAGGAGGAGAGCGCTGAGGTGTGGCTGCTGGAATCACGGTTGAAGGATAATTGGCAGAGGTCAAATAGAGCATTAGTTGATCGGGACCACTTGACCATCGAGGAGCTGCGGATGTCGATATCGGGCTCGACCGGGCCCTTGCTATCTGACTCTGACGTAATGGTTGAAGGACGGTAATTACATGTAACTATTATAAATATAAGAAAACGTTTAGTAAATGGGAAGTTATATGCTGGTATAATGACTATAATAATGAAAGTCTATAGACCATTCGTCGGTTGCTGTTTTTTAATTTAAATTACTTTGAATAGAATCAATAGAGATGTTTCCCCGAGCAAAAATACTTCTTAAATTCGTGTTTTAGTTTCCAGATCGCCTCCTCTCGATATTTCTATATCTATACATATACGCAATTGAAAGTGAACAGCTAGATTTCTTTAAAACGTCAAACCATGTGGGCCAGGTTAGCCGCCCTCGCTGTTCAGAAGGACTAGACCTAGTCCGTACTATACAGACATTCGGTCGGCTCGTAATTCGTCGAGTCTATGCTGTATTGCAAGTCAACCTTCACGGTCCACGGTAATTTTAAAAAAATAACTGATCGCGCGTGTCGCGACCGAGTTAAGTTGCAACGCTTTCGACGATGACGTGGATGAATTAGAGTGCGAAGAAAGAGGTCGGGCGAGGAGAGGCAAAGGGAATCGTAGCGTGGAAAAACCCCGGGATGTTCTCCGGGATGAAAAACCACGTGCCGGCGAATAAAGATCGCCGGCGTCTGAACTGGTGTTACGTGAGATCAATGTGTTTACAAGTTCTCTCTCACTCTCTCTCTCTCTTACAGATTAATTCAAGCAAGGAAACTCCAAAAAAAACCACCCCTTCTCAGGTCCCCCTTCCTCCCTATTTATAGTTGAGTTTGCCGAGCTCGGGCGGTCAGGATGAGATCGCTTCTGCGGCTCGGATTGGTCCACGTCGACGTTAGCTCCTGTCGCTTCCCGCAATCATTCCCTCTGTCCGTCATAAATGCGGTTTGTCGGCTAGGGCTCATAGGTCATAGCTCTGCTGCTGTCACTTCCGCCGCTAGTTACACTTGATTTCGCCTAACGTAGCCGGCGTCTCTGACACCCGCATTGAACGTCTGCATTAAGTGGCATTCAATGCGGTAGGTGGAGTCAGGGTTGACTTTGGTCTGTTGATGACCTCGGCCTCGGCTGGCCGAGCGGGTCTCTTGGCGTGAAAGGGCTTCCCTCCGTCTTTGTGTGGAACCTAGATAACCGGGGCGGCCGGAGCTGAAGTCGCTTTGGTCGAGCCGAGGTCAGCCTCGGGCTCCAATCCCGAGCCTCGAGGCCTCGGTTTGCCGAGGGCCCCTCCGGGTACAGAGGTCACCTCCTATTTTGTCCCGGACTTGCGCATATCCAGTGGAATCGGAGATCGGCTGACCCCGGGGTCGCCCGGTCTGTCCATGTTAAAATCCAGGCGGTATCAGTTGCCCCCCGACGGTCGAGCCGAGGTCATTCCAGCTGAGCTTAGGGTCGTCCGTCGGTCTTCCAGTTCGCCTGGTCATCTTCGCCCATAACACCAGCTTGGTTATTTTGAAAACGGTTCAAGCAGTGGAGTGCGCGCGAGTTTTTCCCGCGCGATGGTAAGGCGTGCTGAGCAAGTTAGGGCATTGACGGGGTATAGCCGGTTTACCGGTGGAAGGACGCTCCACGTGTCGTCATCGAGGCGAGTCGGAGGGCGCGTGGCAGGCATCGGTCGGATCCGCGCGGCTTCGCCGTTTACCGAGGCAAGAACGATCGATAATTGCTGCAGCCTTGCCTCGAGCACCACACTTTTTCGACTCACCTTCGTCTGTTCTCTGCTCCAGCGTTTTTCGAACCTCCTTGCTCCCGTCCGATCTGCCGTCGTCTTCTCCGGCTCCGGGCCCATCTTCTCCTAGCGATTTCCTCCTTCCTCTTATTACCCCTGGCTCGTTGTCGGCCCTTTTCTCTCCCAGACTCACCTCCCATGTCTCCTCCGCGTCTCGGTACACGACGTGTTCGCCTAGTCGAGTCGCCGGAGCGGGAGGATTCTGTCCTCCCGGTGTCGGCAGGCGCAACAGCGTTTCCACTTCTCCTCCGCCGGCGGCACCTCCTTTCGCCGCCGGGCATTCTTTCTCCTTCACATCCTCGCGGCGGCGCCTCAAGCTTGCCGTCTTGTTCCCCGAAGCCAGTTCTAAACCTCAAAGTCCTGACGAGGTCGTCTTCCTCCGTCAGCGCTCGATTCCTGGACCAGTGGGTTCCAGGCTCGGATGGGGCCCAGAGGTCCGAGCTCGTCCACCACTCCCTCATGAACGCATGACTTCTGTTCCTCGACGGCGAGTTCACCATGATGTACGATCACCTGCGTCTTGGCCTCCAGCTTCCCCTTGACCCCTTTTTCGTTTCTCTCTTCAAGGCCTATGGTATTGTTCCTGCCCAGTTCGTGCCGAACACCTTTTCCATGGCCACGGGCTTTTTATATATCTGCGCACGGCAGAAAATCTTTCCCTCCCTCGATCTGTGGAGATGTATTTTTGACACGCTCGAAGTCGCCTACTCGTCGGGTGGTATTACGTCCGAGGTCGGATGGACGCACCAAAGCGATCAAGCCGAAGTACTCTTCCATCAAGGGGTGGAAGGAGAAGATTCTTCTTCGTGCGGTGTAGACCGGGATGATGAGTTCGACCGACCTTGGGGGACGCCGAACCCCGAGATGTTGAAGGTGCCCCAGTATGTCGCGGGGGATGAGCTCGACACCTCTCTGGCGAGGTTCCTGGCATTCACGGGAGAGGTGAATGTCGGAGGTCCACTGCTTGAAGTGTGGACGTCGTTTCGGCCTACCTTGCCTGTACCGAGGTACGTCTTTGCTCCCTGATCACGTCGTGGTCCCATTACGTTGCTTACCCGACTGACCTTCGTTTCCTTGAATCAGAGGGCTTGCAACTGGCGTTACGGGATCTCCTTCTTCGCCCGGGTGCCACGGCTCCCAAAAAAAGGGCTGCAACGAGGGCGGGATCGAAGACGGCGCCGAGGGCGGGGTCTTCCCATCCCGCCACCCGAGCTACGGAGAAGGCGAAGAGGCAGAAAGGGCAGGGCTCGTCCGCACCTCGCCTGGAGGAGTTCTTCGAACCGTTGTCCACTGATCCCCCGGAGGTAGCGCCGTCAACCGACGTCACCGGCGAAGAGGAGTGGGAAACAGAGGCGCCTCCCCCAGTTGCCCCAGCAGGGCCCAGGGCGACCCCTCCTTCCGGGTCTGAGGTGCCAACCTCTGCAGCGCCCGAGTGCCTCGACCCACCGAAGTCAGGGAGTTCTCGTCGGAGTCCTCGCGCTCCAGGTCGCAGTCGTCACCACGGCATCTACAGACTCCCGGCCCGGTACGCGGGGTAGCCGCGATGCTGAGGGCTAGGGCGGCCCCGAGCGTGACCCAGGGGCATGGAGATGTCGTCGAGGTGAGCCCTCCACTTCGAGTCGCCCCCATTCTCTTCCTCCTCCCACCACCGCTGGTTCTCCTCCCGAAGATCGCGAGGTCAGGGTTAGCGAGGGTACACGACTCGCCAGCTGAGAGGCCTGCGGCTCCGCTTGCCCCCGAGGTCGTCGAAACTGGTGCGGCTGTGCAGGTGGAGACAGAAGAGGCTTCAGCACGTAAACGTGCCGCCGAGCAGACTTCCGCCGAACCCGCCTCGAAGAGGGCCACGGTGGCGGAGAAAGGAAAGGGTCCCGCTGAGCCCGAGCTCGCCGAAGCGCGCACCGTAGCTGACATCCCTCGAGGTCGGTCAGCCGAGGACATATATCGGCCCGACTGGAGTCTACGGAGGTCGGGTTCGTGCGTCGACGACTACAGTGGTTCGACCGAGTTCTGCCAGAGGGGTCCCCTGCCAGCCGACCAAGATGATGCGGACCAGGTCGGCGACAGGGAGCTGGCGTCCCGACTGATGGCCTCCACCTACACGGTTAGCGGCCTGACCTGCCGTTTACATTTTTTTATTTATTTTTTTACATCTCCTTTGGCTTTGGAACAGCAAATGTGTTGAGCTCGGCTTCACCGAGGTCTTCTGGGGACAACTCCTATGACACCTTCCGTTCTTCGTTAGAGAGAGGGTGAGGAGCTGCAAGAGGAGCTTCGAGGTGGTGAAGGCCGACTTGGAGGCCAGAGGACGGTCGGAGGAGCTCGCCCGTGCGGCGTTGAGCGGCTCTTGGAACGCAGCGAAGTCGAGCTTCGGCAGAAGGCCCTGCAGAACGCTCGGTTGGAGGCTGACCTAGCGGCGGCTAGGTCAAGCTTGACTGGGGAGAAGGTGACTGCTGCAGAAAAGGTAGCCGAGGCTCGTGCTGAGGCCGAAGCCTTTCGGGTGTCAGCCGAGGCTTCAGAGAAGGCGCGGGAAGACGCCGCAGGGGAGGTGGCGAAAGCCACCGAGGCTGTCCGATCCGCCGAATCCGAGGCGGAGAAATCTAAGGAGGCAGCCCGCGTTGCCGAAGTCGAGGTCGCCCGCCTCAAGGGGGTTCTTGGAGGGAAAGAAGCGGAGCTGATGGAGGCGGGAGCTCGGGCTGTTCAGGAGTACAGG
Source organism: Xerophyta viscosa (assembly GCA_002076135.1). Lineage (NCBI taxonomy): Eukaryota > Viridiplantae > Streptophyta > Magnoliopsida > Pandanales > Velloziaceae > Xerophyta > Xerophyta viscosa. Next base: position 9,044 of record MJHO01000675.1, on the reverse strand, counting down.
TCTTCAGCCGAGTACCAGGAGGCCCTTCAATGTTATGCTGTTGAATGGGTTGTGGACTGCACCGTCGAGTGTCGCCGCCGTGTTCAACAGCACCTCGGGGTCGCCGAACTCCCGTTCCTGGACGAGGTCGCTGTGGCCGATGCCGTCGAGAGGACCCGCCTGACAACGGCTCAGCCTTCTGCCTCCTCCCTTCCCCCGAGCGATGCTCCTGGCGACCGCCGACCTCCGACTTGAAGATTCCTGCCGACCATCTGTTCCTTCTGTAATTTAATTTGATTTTTTTTTTTTTGCTTTCCCCGGGGCTTGTCCGGGGCACAGGTCTTGTAAACAATATTTTGATCATATGTGAAATTTGCATTACGCAAGATTAGCATTCACTTGTCTCTCTTTTTTTTTTTGTGTATGCTTTTCAGTCACCTGGATATCTTATCTTCCTCACGCCCCACCTCCCCTGGTTCGGCCTTGGTTATTTGCAAAATCCATGGTCGAATCATTGAGGCGTGGTTAAGGGGTATTAACCCAGGTCGCATTCCCCTACATCTAGTCCGGAGCTCTTAGCATTTGGAGAAGCGCGTCTCGGGATCTCCTGGCCTGCGTACCCTCACTTCGAATCCCGTCTTCTGTGAGGAGACTAAAACCGAAGCGTTTAGGTCGCCACCAGTGTCGATCTCTCTACCTCGGACTCGTCTCTTGAGGGAGGCTAAGTCGTGGCATTTTTGAGGGTCGATCTATCTTACCTCGGACTCGTCTCTTGAGGGAGGCTAAAGTCCGGGTATTTTGAGGTAAGGTCGCGGTATTGAGCTTCTTGGTTCGTGCTCCCCCACCTCGGCCTTGGTCATCCTGAGATGCCGTCGCCGAGGTGTTTTAGGGGTCACTACCCATTATTTCCGTTCTCAATCGGTGAAGAAGCAAAGATTCAGGGAAATAGACTTTCATTACCTTTTCTGTAGTACTTACACTTCCGTCGGCCTTTTGGGTCGACGATACAAAAGTATTGAACAAAAGACAAAAAATTGGACCGAGGCTACTACTTGGTAGTAGCGCCTCAGGTTGGAGACGTAGCCACCTACGTCCGAGGTACGCTTGACCCATCTAAGTGGGCATAGGATGTAGGCTCCTTTCCCAGCGACTCGTTGGATCTGTATGGTCCTTCCCAGTTTTGGGTCCGAGGCTTGTGGGTAGGCGTCTGGATTTTCCGAAGCACCAGATCGCCGACTTTGAAAGCTCGGGGTTTTACTCTATCGTTGTAATGCTGGGATGTTCGTTGCTTGTAGGCTTCGGCCCTGATGTAGGCGACCTCCCTCTTTTCATCCAGGAGTCAAGTCCTGAGACGCTTTCTCAGTGTTGACTGAATTCATCGTAGTATTCCACTCGTAGAGGGGATCGCCGATCTCTACAGGGAAATCAACTGCCTCGTGCCATATGTCAGGCTGAAGGGGTCTCTCCTGTGCCGGCGGTGTTGGGTTCGGTTAAGCCCAGAGGACGGCTCGGCCAAATATCGACCCAGGTACCTGCGGCTCCTTCCAATCTTTTCCGGAGTCCTTCTAGAATGGTTCGGTTGGCATTCTCAGCCAGTCCGTTGGCTTGTGGATGATACACCGAGGTGAAGCGATGCGTTATGTGAAGGTTGCTGCAGAATTCCTCAACCTCGGGACTTTCGAACTGCCTTCCGTTGTCGCTAACTATGGCCTTGGGGATACCGAAACGGCTGACTATTGATTTCTCCAAGAACTTCTGGACAGCTCGGCCGGTGATTGTTGCTGTAGGCTCGGCCTCTATCCACTTGGTGAAGTAGTCCACCGCGACAATGAGAAACTTTTGTTGGCGGATGGCGGTTGGTAGAGGTCCGAGTATGTCGATCCCCCATTGAGCGAAAGGCCAAGGGGAGATGATGTTGTTGATGAGCTCGGCCGGGAGGTGGGAGACCTTGGCGTTGAATTGGCACTTCTCGCATCGGCGTACATAGGCCTCTGCGTCGGCGAGGAGGGTCGGCCAATAGTATCCCTGTCTGAAGACTCTCTGCGCCAGCGTCCGAGCTCCGATGTGGTTTGAACAGAGACCTTCATGGATTTCCTCGAAGAGCGAGGTGCGACGTCTGGGCCCTACGCATTTAAGGTAGGGTGCTGGAATTAAGCTCTTCGTAACAGAGGTCGCGATAATGACGAAGCGCGTGGCCCCCACCCATTCCTCTTCAGTCTCAGCTTCCTTTTTGTCTTCCGGTAGGTCGCCCGAGTCGAGGTAGCGGAGTATGGGAGTCATCCAATTCTCAGCGACATCCAGCATCAGGACTTCAGCGTCGTTGTTGCAGGGAAAAGAAGTTCTTCAAGCAGGATCGTGCCGGCGGTTCCCGGCGCCCCAGACGCTAGCTTGGACAGGGCGTCGGCTTCAGAGTTTTCCTCCCGAGGTATGTGTCGGACTTCAAATGTGGCGAAGTGTGGCTGCAACTGACTGATTTCGAAGGTAGGCACCCATGTTGCCGTCTCGGGCTTCGAAGCTCCCGGCGATTTGTTCGCCACCAATTTTAGAGTCAGTGTAGGCGCGGAGGTTCCTTCACCCCCCGCGAAGGGCCAGGCTTGACCCCTGCCAGGAGCGGCTTCATACTCAGCGGAAACATTGTTGGAGGCCGGAAAGTGACTTAATGGCGTACTCGGAGCCGAGCCCAGCATGGGCTCTGTGAGTATCACACCGGCTCCGCTCCTCGAACGAAGATCGTCAGAAGTAAACCACAGAGTCAGGGATTACGTCGGAGCTCTGGCCGTTCCTCAGAAGTGCACTGGCGTTGTCATTCTCAGACAACGAAGTCGGCCAAGGCTTGGGGACTTGATTGCAGGTCGGGGCGGTAGTTGATGTCGAACTCGGAGAGCTCCACGCCTCATTCGTAGTCGACCCGAACTTCGGTCAGCGAGAACTGTCTTGAGGGTTGGTCGGTTAGCACATGGATGGAGTGTGCTTGGAAATAGGGTCGTAGACGCCGAGCCTGTGATTTACGAGGCGTAAGACAACTCTCCGCCCGAGGTAACGGGTCTCCACGTCCAACACCTACGTAAATACGGCTGTGTTCCCACCCCCACACCAAGACCGAGCTGATAGCTCTTGCCGACACCCCCAAGTATAGGCATAGATCTTCTCCTTGCTTCGGGCTCGCCAACAGTGGTGGCTCGGTCAGAAAAGTCTTCAACTTCAGGAAGGCCGTCTTGCAATCATCGTCCCAGTAGATCTTCTTCGCCGCTCCTCTCAGAGTTCGGAGGAAAGGTGCACATCGGTCGCCAGAGCGAGAGATGAAGCGGCCTAGGGCAGTGACTCGTCCCGCCAATCTCCGTATGTCGGTGACGTCTTCAGGCTCAGGCATCTCCAAGATTGCCTTGATCTTGTCTGGGTTCGCCTCGATGCCGCGCGGAGTCACCATATGTCCCAGGAACTTTCCCGCCGAGACTCCGAATGCGCACTTCTCCGGGTTCAGCCGCATATGATACTTCCTCATCAATTCGAAGGCAGCTCGGAGGTCGGCGGCGTGATCCTCCTTCTTCTTGCTTTTGACGAGGATGTCGTCCACGTACGCCTCGACCGTGTGCCCTAGGAGAGGTTTGAAGATAACGTCTATGCCCCTTTGGAAGGTGGACGCTGCGTTTTTCAACCCGAAGGGCATGACGGTGTAACAAAAAGTGCCGTAGTCGGTGATGAAGCTCGTTTTCTCCTCATCGCCTGGGTGCATTTTCACCTGGTTGTAACCCGAGAAGGCGTCCATGAAACTGAGGAGCTCATGGCCTGCAGTTGCGTCGACGAGTGTGGTCGATCCGAGCAGGGATAAGCTGTCTCGGGCAGGCTTTGTTGAGGTCGGTGAAGTCGATGCACATCCGCCATTTGCCCGAGGGCCTTCTTCACCAGAGACATTGGCAGCACTCCGGGTATCTGACCTCCCTTCACGAAACCGGCCGACAGGCAGCTTGTCGAGCTCGGCCTGATAGCTCGGGCTACGCTCCGGAGCAAAAACACCCTTTCTTCCTTCACTGGGGCCTGTGGTTGGGTCGATGTTGAGTTGGTGCACCCACCACTTCGGATTAACCCTGGCATGTCAGAATGGGGACAGAGCGGAATAGTCGGCGTTCCACCTCAGGGGACATCCACAACTTCATGAAAAATCGGAGCCGGCCAGGCTTCTCTCCCACCTGAAGGTTGTTTGTCGGGCTTGGATGACAGTCGGATCGAGAGGCACCTTCAAAGTTTAACTCGGCCGGGCCGCTAATTTTTCATGTCTTCTTTTTTCCTTGGAGCGAGGGTCTCGACTGGTAACGTTTCCTTCCTCCGGAGGCTTCTCTTGTAGCATCGCCGAGCTTCAGCCGTGGTCACCTCGGATCTCGTCGACACCTTGTGGTGTTTTGAATGGCGCGCTGGTGTGGGATGGAGGTCACCAACTTGGAGTGTCCTGTCCGGCCTTCCAAGATAATGTGTAGGCCGAGGCCCATACTAAGGACAGTGTGAGCTCACCATCTTCGTCAGCAGAATAGCTCGTCGCCGGAGGTCACCGGAGGGAAGTTGTTCCCGAGCGAGAGGGTCAGGATCCACCAAGCCATAGAGGTTGCTGCTGGTGGGGCGGTTCAAATCTCCTCTGACAAATTCCATCCTTCACCAGGGCGTCGTAGAGAGAGAAACAATTAGAGGATTGCCCCGTGTCGATCATAACTCTCTTACCTGCGGTTGGCGATGATCATCGAACTATCAGCGCGTCGTCCTCTGGTGATTCAACTGGGACTAGCTCGGTGTCGGTGAAGGTGATGTCGAAGCTGGCCGAGCCTGTCCGATCGCCGTGACTAAGCTGAAGGACCTCGGTGGTTGCAGAGCTCGCCCTACTTCTTTTCCGCGAGGTTTTTCCCGAGCTCGAGCTTCCAGCCAGGAACAAGATGGGTTCAGCTCGGGCCTCTTGATGCTGAGGCTCGTTCCCCCTCCTGGCTTCGTTTCGCAGAGCTTCGGCCCGCGGGTTAGGCCTTGAGATGAACTCCTGCAGCTCGCCATCTCGGGCCATACGCTCCAAGATATCCTTGAGCTGAATGCAGGCGTTCGTTTTGTGGCCGTGAGTCCGGTGGTAGTCACAGTACTTCGACCGGTCACGTTTGTTGGCCGGCGTGGACATCGGGCGAGGTTCCGGGAGGTGCTGCCTTCGTTCGACGGTCGCTAAGATCTCCTTCATTGGCGTGGTGAACTGTGTATAGTTCCTATACTTCGGTTCCGGAGCAGTCCTCCCGACGTCGCCTTTCGCCTTACTCGCCCGAGAGGTCGCCTGGGCCTCTTGCCTAGGGCGCTTCTGCCCACCGGTAAGCTCGGCTTCTCGCTCTTCCGCCTCCATGGCCAGCCGTACTTTCTCATATGCCTTAGTGAGGAGTTATCCGGGGTGGTGTGGGAAGTCATTACAGTAGCTGCCGATGTCTGACTCCGCGTTTGAGAGCCATGAGGGCGAAGTTAGGCTCGACGTCCCTCATGGTTCGCTGCTCGTCGCAGAAACGCTTGAAGAAGGACTTGACACTCTTCGCCTTCCTTTGACTATGTTTGAGGAGGCTATCTGCCTCTTTCGGGAAACTCCGGAGCTTGCGAAAGAAACGAGTCTGGGAAGGCTTCGACAGATTCGACAGCAGTTGACCGACCCGGGGCGAGGCCGGTGAACCAGGTTTGCGGCTGGCCCTTCAGCGTGAGTGGGAAGGTTGACAGTAGTGCTTCGGCTGCAAGCTCATGAACTTCATGGCCATCATTGAAACAGGGAGGACGTGTGCTTGGGGGGATTGTTTCCATCGTTACTTCGAGATCTTCGGGAGGCCTTGTAATTCCGCGGCAGAGGCGCGTCTTGTATGTCGTCCGAGAATGGCGAGTTCGGGTCTCTCCCGAAGGCCACCATAGGCAAGTGCGTCGAATGGTGTCTCTCGGTGACAGCCTTCTTGTGCCGATCTCCGTCGGCGACGCGGGATCGTGCCTTGGAATTAACTTCATTTTCTTCGCCTTCTGACGACCCTTCCGTGGACGCCCTGGCGGAAGGTCGGTTGTTCCTCCGGGCCACCCCTTGCACCGGGGGAGGCTGAACTGCTGCTGGTTCTTTTCCCTTATCTTGCCGAGTTCCACGGTTCGCCTGACGGCTTTGAGCTCGGTGAGGGCCGAGCCTGCTGAAGGCAGACTCGCGCTGACTTAGGGCAGGATCCGCCGCTGTACGTCGTCGTTCCGCGGGCAGCTCGGCTGTCCTGGGACGAGCTGGTACCCGCGGGGCTTCTCGGTTGGCGAGGAGCGCCTGGAGCTCCTCCCTCATGATGGCGCGCACTGTGTCATACGTCAGTGGCTGTTCGGCTGCAGGTGGTCTCGAGCATTCGGGCGCTCCCGCAGAGGCATGGTCTTGCGATCTTCGGTCTCGGCTGGCTGCGGCCGAGACTTCTCTGGTTGCTTTCTTCGGGGCCATCGTCGTCGACGTTGGTCAAGGAAAAATGTGGATGCTTATTCCCACGGACGGCGCCAATTGATCGCGCGTGTCGCGACCGAGATGAGTTGCGACGCTTACGACGATGACGCGGACAAGTTACGACGTGCGTAAAGAGGTCGGGAGAGGGGATGCAAAGGGAGTCTTAGCGTGGAAAACCCCGGGATGTTCTCCGGGATGAAAAACCACGTGCCGGCGAATAAAGATCGCCGGCGTCTGAACTGGTGTTACGTGAGATCAATGTGTTTACAAGTTCTCTCTCACTCTCTCTCTCTCTTACAGATTAATTCAAGCAAGGAAACTCCAAAAAAAAAGAAAACACCCCTTTCTCAGGTCCCCCTTTCCTCCCTATTTATAGTTGAGTTTGCGAGCTCGGGCGGGTCTTCAGGAGTATTTCTTTTTTTCAGGTCTTTCATCAGGGTTTGTCTTTATTTTATTTCTGTTCAGTCTCTCTCTTATATTCAGTCCTCGTCTTCAGCAGGATTGATATCGCTCTGCGGCTCGGGATTGGTTCCACGTCGACGTTTGTCCTGTCGCTTCCCCCAATCATTCCCTCTGTCCGTCATAAATGCGGTTCTTTGTCGGCTAGGGCTCATAGGTCATAAGCTCTGCTGCTGTGTCCACTTCCGCCGCTAGTTTACACTTGATTTCGCCTAACTAGCCGGCGTTCTCTGACACCCGCATTGAACGTCTGCATTAAGTGCATTCAATGCGGTAGGTGGAGTCAGGTTGACTTGTGGTCTGTTGATGACCTCGGCCTCGGCTGGCCGAGGTCGGGTCTCTGGCGTGAAAGGGCTTCCCTCCGTCTTTGTGTGGAACCTAGATAACCGGGGTCGGCCGAGCTGAGTCGCTTTGGTCGATGCCGAGGTCAGCCTCGGCTCCAATCCGAGCTCGGCCTCGGTTAGCCGAGGCCGACCTCCGGGTACAGAGGTCACCTCCCTATTTTGTCCCGACTTGCGCATATCCAGTGGGATCGGAGATCGCTGGAGCCTCCGGGGTCGCCGCTGTGTCCATGTAAAAATTCAGGCGGTATCAAATAACGCTTGTCGTTGTAGAGTTGTTAAAAGATTAAAACTGCTTATTTTTTGGTCCGCTAAATGGTGCCATCGGAAATAACCGCAGATTCGAAGTACTGAACCGGTTCAAACCAATCATGGAACACATTCAAACCATGCGGCGGCTCAACTTAACGCGTCTATTCCCAACCGGTTCAGACCAATCATGTTCATGCCCCTTGATATTATTAAGATTTATTTATATTATCTTTTAGGTAGAACTCTATTATATGGGATTCTGATTCTACAAGTCTTCTTATATCTATCTACAATAATGTAAAGCGGAGCTATATTTCTGTTTTATTGCCACGTGTCCATCCTAAAGCGGTGCTATGCCGCGTGTCCATCCTAAAGTGGTGCTATGAAATGATGTGTCTAATCTCCAAGGGATGCATATATTCATGAAATGATGTATATGTTCATGAAAAGATGCAACTATTCACCTCATGAAAGGATGCATATATTCATGAAAAGATGCAACCATTCGCCTTTATATATAGCAGTTATTACAACTTCTTCGGAACGATTTAATCCCAATCCTAATAATTGTCAAGCTACAGTGATCGTTCTGTTGTCCAAGTATGTTATCAACATAACTATATTCAAGTTCATGTATATCTTATATGTAATAAAATGTCTACTCCAACTTTTTATTCTTATTAACTATGGCAATTATTTCCGCGACATACTTTGTTAAACTGTGATATGCATTTCTTTTAACATATTCTGCTAAAAAAAAAAACAGATTAAAATGTCAACATCCCGAAAGTTGTATTCCCCATCCAACTTCAAACACATTTTGAAGAAGATAATCAAAAAAATTGAATTACTAAAAAAAATCAGCATTCAGCTATGAGATGAAAGATAGTTTCTTCCTTACTTGTGTGACAATAATTTAAAATAAAGAAAGAACCGAAACATTGAACTTATCAGGTGAAAAGCGTTTTCATTAAAAAAAATCTGAACGTTACAGCTGGTGAAGCAGCGAATTGAGGCGTTATCGGTTGTTCACAAAATTACCATTAAAGATGTCAACTACTCGGAGATGTTAAAGAAAAAGGCTGTCTTTTTAAGGCTTCAGGAAGTGGATGAGGAACTACTAGATAGATACACGCAGATGGAGGACAAATAATTATAAGAACAAATATTGGCGTCTCGATACCAAGATTATGTCTCCAATAAAGACAAAGTGGCATTTCCTATTAAAACGTAGATAATTTCTTATAAAAATATGTTTTGCAATGACGGTAAACAGAAATCAAGGACAAACACTAAAAGAAGTGGAATTGTACATGTCAAAACCAGTTTTTATTCATGGACAATTGTATGTTGCCATTTCACGGGTCAAATTACAAAAAGAATTGAAAATACTTATTGAGAACGACGACAATAGATTTCAAGGATATACAAAAAATATTGTTTACCATAAAATTTTTCAAAATCTGAAAAAGAGTGTATGAGTTATTGATGATTGGGGATAAGATGACGAACTGAAGAATTTGCAGCGAAACAGTGGATATTAATCATCAGATCATCTA
>MJHO01000674.1:0-18313 GCA_002076135.1 Xerophyta viscosa | reverse complement strand
CCTTCTTAGAAAAAAATACTGTTTCAATTTTCCCCTCTGGGTAGACCAGTTTCCTTCTCTCTTTATGCAAAGTCTTAGCTTTTTTTTCTTTCTTTAATTTTATTTATGTTTTTATTGTGCTCGTGAGAAGCCTCTAATAAGATCTTACTCGCCTCTCTCGTAACACTTGTCTAGAGACTGTTGGATTGCTCTCATTTCCAAAGTAAAGTAGAAGGTGCTAAATGGTGCTAGTCATCAGAAGTACTAAATCATGAACGATCCCTTGGAATAAGTTTGATATTTACTTTGCTCTTGCTGAATTCAATGGCGGCGTTCTGCAGTTTCTGAGCTGCGAAGTCATCAAAAGGTACGGAGCTCATTGCGTGTTTTCAACTGCTCTAGCATTTACTACTATGCAACATGAAACATTCATTTTGTCACAATTTGTTTTTCCATTTTGATAGATATCTACATTTTCTTAATGTATCCCTAATAAATGGGTTTATAATATGTGTAGTATTATTGTGATTATTGCATTGAGATTGTCTGGTCTTCAAAACTCCAAGGGGTCAAATGGCAAGCCTGGTTCTATTGTTCTCTTATGTTCTTAAGTGAACTTTATTTTGGAATATGCCTTCATGCTATACAGACATTAATTAGTTGTTGCACCGCCCACCATGCAAATATTTTACCCACCAGAACAGTCCTCTCTTTTCAGATTTTAGCACTGCTCTTCACAAACCAAGGCCACTACTTCCATTCGGTACTCTCCGTGTTTTATATACCGCATACCAGCGCAACATTTGTTTTCTTGCTTGATGTTATAGATGTATTTGTATGACTGATGCACTTATCTTGTTTTTTATTTTTTTTGAAATTTGTCTTGATTCCAACTATATTTCTTGGTTCTTGATGACAATGATATAACAAAGCTTTTTTCTTTTTTTGGTCGAAAGAAACTTGATTTGCTTAATGGCTAAACCAGCTTAGTGGCCATGACGATAGATATGAAGATATGTGCTTACATTGGAGTGGAAGAAGATGGTGGCAGAACCTTCTAGAAGGCTTAGCAGATGCGCGTCGTCGAAGCCTCTAATGCAGGAGAACAAGGGAAATCTTATCTACATACTGTCATGATCTCGCCGGAGACGATGACCGGAGACCGGAAAAACTTAGGGTATACCGAGAGGCGTTTCGTCGAACACTTAGATCAGTCAAGAATTTGAGGACAAATTGGACGATTCTTCCTAAGGAAATGATCGTAATCGATTTAAAATACAAGAAACTATACTAGAGTATTAAAAAACTGGAAAGAATATACAAGAAAAACGATTTCAATTCAACAAATTCGTCCATGCCCAACAAGCAACTTTCGACTGGTTTATATAGAAGAATTGCCCTTAAAATGCACATGCCTGGCACGTGCTGTTTCAATTTCTACGTGCGCTGCTAACCAACCGTTAAGATGTAATTTCACTTCATCCGACGGTCCATATTAACAGATGACGTTTCAGCAATCGTTTGAATTGGATTGTCAAGATGAATCTGATCAAACGGACGTGATTTAATTGGGCCATTATAACTGTCCAAACAAGTAGCAACAAGCAACCTATTTGCTCAACGTGCAGCTCATAAATTGCAGCAACCATTTCCTTAATTCCAGCAACTAACTCAACCGTATACTCAACTCCGGTGAACCAACAGCAGGTTAGGAACTTGACACATACTAGACGAGCTCGTGCGTGCGCATAGATGGCACGAAGCAAGCAGTGTACTCAGTGTCTTGCTCTCTGCCGTTTCCCGCGAGAACTCGGATCGCCTGGACGAAAAGAATTATCATGTAAGAAGTCAACTTACACCATTAACTTTGGAAGCTTAAAATCAGTTGTTAGGACTAAAAATGTAATGTTTCATTGCTTATATGTATATTTTGCGGTAATTTGGCGTTAATGTTCACTATTTTGTGGTAATTCGTTGTTTTGCTCGCCGGAGCTCCCACGAGAATCAATTCACCGGGATGAAAAAAATTTCATGTAAGAACTCAACTTATACAATAAAACTGCTGGACATAAGTTGTTAGGATTAGAAATAAAATGCTCCATTGTTATGCTTATATTTTGTTGTAATTGGTTGGGTTGCAGACACTGTACTATGTTTTCCTCGCCAGGATGCCCTGTTGAAATTCGATTCTCCAGGATTACAATATATTTCATGTTATATTGCAACTTTCACATTTGAACTGTTGCCTGTTGGAAACTAAAAAAGTTCCATTATGTATATGTAGATTTTGTGGTAATTCTTAGTTGCACCCAGCAATATGTTTTTAGAAATTGCGTTCACAGGATGAAAAAACTTACATGTAAGACCCTTCCAAAAAAAATAGATGTGAACTTGCTGACTTTGTGAAATCGGAATTTAAAACATAGATTACTAGAATTAGAATAAAATATTCCATGTGTTTGGTTGTGCTTCAACCAGCTTATTTCAGCAACTCGGGAGTTTATGGGTGTCTTTTGGTTGTGTTCAGCAACGTTATTCAGATGACTTGGTGTGTTTCTGATGTTTGGATTACTTTGGTGTAGGTGGCAATGGAACTAATAAAGAGGTTTGGGAGGCAGGAGACTTACAAAGGAGAACATCAAAACTTATCTATCAATCGTGGATGGGTAAGCTGGAAATAATGAAGAGCCGAAGTTGACGGTAAATTCTCATTATTTGCATATTATTTCTTTGGCCATGTTTTTATGTAATGCTTAATCCAATACCTGGAATTCTGTGAATGATGCGTTTTAAGCCAGAGCTTGTTTCCTAAATCTTTGAAAACATTAGAGAAAGATAAAACAGTGGATGGAGAGGGTTTCTCTTGTTAGCCTCACATGAATTTAGTAGAATCATCTTAAAAGAAAAAAAAAAAAAGCAAAGAAAACGAGAGATCAAATTGAAACAGAAGAGTAGGGCTTAATAGTAGTTGATAGCAGGATTATCTTTTTCAATGAGCATATGACCCCTAGGGATAATGACCTTGGGACACATAGTGCGCCTCCAAAGGTAGGAAGTGTAACAGAGAGTAGGGCTTCTGTTTGAGATTGGCCAACGACCAGATGCCTTTTCGAGATAAGAACCTTGCAGATCAGTATCTTCCTACATGACCAGGTACAGTTACTAATTTTTGAGAGCTCCATACCTCTAACTCAACTTTCTATATTGGTAATATTACCTTCTGTTAATTGTTTCTTGTCATGTGGGTATCTTCGCAGTGCTCAAACTGCTTGGCAAACTTTTGTAGCATATGATGCATGCTTTATGTTGTGTCTGAATGCATGGTCCAGAAACTATATGGAGGCACCTCAGAAACTCTCTCTCAAGTGCAACTACAAAGGAACATAAAGGATTTCGCACTAGACGTGTACAAACATATTTGTTGGATCCATTACTTTTCTTTTGCTTAGCAGTCCTAATTTACAAGTTAATCTCAGGCAATTAATCTAAGTTGATTGCAGGATTATCTTTTCAATGAGCATATGACCCCTAGGGATGAAGACCTTGGACACCTAGTGCGCCTCCAATGGTAGAAAGTGAAACAGAAGTAGGGCTTCTGTTCGAGATTGACCAACGACCAGATGCCTGTTCGAGATAAGAACCTTGAAGATCAATATCTTCCTACATGACCAGGTACAATTACTAATTTTTTGAGAGTTCCAATAGCTTAATATTCTTTTTCTGTAAGAAGTAGGAACTTCTATGATTTTCACAATCTGTAATATTCCTTCTGCTAATTATTTCATGTCATGTGGGTATCTTCACAGTGCTCAGACTGCTTGGCAAACTTTTGTAGTATATGATGCTTGCTTTCTGTTGTGTCTGAATGCATGGTCCAGAAACTTTTGTAGCATATGAAGGCACCTGAATTCCTTCAAGATGAATGCTGTCCCTCCGGGATGCTTTGGGACACAAAATCTGATTTGAAAGATCTACAAAATGCATTTATTACCTATCAGCTTTATGTACCGTCTAAAGACCATGTACTTTACTTTTTTGCAGATTATTAAAAGTTCTAACTTCAACCTCAACGTTATATCCAAGGAGAAGGAAAGCAGGATGACAGGACAGATGGACCCTGTGAACGCTAGCAAAGGAAAGTCATTAGGCAAATTGAAGTGGAAGGTAATCCAATATTCGTGATAACTATAAGTAATTCACTTTGTTTCCTACATGATGAGCTGAAAAATACATTTTCTGGTTCAATCTTTTACACATGCTCAACTCCTTGAAGATTTGTTTTTACATACATTACTTACCTCTAGTCCTTCAAACAGTATTTGTTTCTTACAGATTTATTCGTTTTATCCCTAAATATTAATGCTTTATTTGTGGTTCAAGAATCAATTATAAGAATCTTATACAACCAGTTTTGCAGAGAAGCAAGACAGCCATAAGTTCAGAAGACAAGAAAATGTCACTTATTCTGCCCTTTAATACAAGTCCATTTCTATTCTTAACAAGTCCTATGATAGCTGAAGTTTAGATCTTATGACCTATTAACTAATGCATTTCCATATGTGTTTTGGTTCCAGTACAGCAATTCCAAATGTTTCATTTAGATTCAAAGCAAAGTGGTACTAGGACTGGCCCTCTTAACAAACATCAAAGTACTTTGAAGTCCTACTGAACTATTTACATACGTCTTTTTTTTGGGAGCTTATTGAATTGATTAATCTTTTAGTGAAGAAGATTATGGTTAAAGCTTGCGTGCTATTTCTCAAGATCTATGTTATTCAAGTCTGTTTCATGCAGTGCTGAAAGTCACATTATTTAAATTGAAGCAACCTCACGCACCTGCTGGCCCTTGAAGGTTTGATCAAAACCTCTGAAGTTCCTAGTAAAATATGTACTCAATGTTTCTAAGAGTAAACCCATTATTTCTGCAGAATCTCTTTCATGCTGTTACAAAAGGAAAAGCTCAAAATTGAGAAGGAATGCCTAGGATCGATATGTTTGCTTGAAACCTTGATCTTCAGACTCTCAGGTGTTGTGAGTACTTCGGTTATGGTTATTGGATACTGCTTCTAACAATAATCAGCAATTATTTGCGCTGTTGTACCCTTATGTTGAAAAAAAAGCTTGTAATTTTTACTTAATTTCAGCCACCAGGAAACGGAAATTTATATTCTCCTTCCAACCTGGTTACTGGACATTGCTTCGTTTAAATTAAAAAATATACTCAACGAACATATGCTTTTGCTGCTATATTCTTATGGACTGAAAGAAGCCTCTAGCTGCTAGTATTACTTTCAGCTTCCCATAGAGCCAAAATGATGTTTTTCTGTATACCTTTGATAGGGGATCCCTTATGAAGATTGCTTTCTAATCATGCTGCACTGATGAATTTTAGGAACATCAAAGTGAAGTAGCTAGATGGTGGTCAGTATACTTCAAGAATGGTTTCTCTATTTGTAAAATTACCTTCTGTTACTTTTTTCTTACCATGTCATTCTCTTCAAAGTGCTCTGACCGCTTGGCAAACTTTTGCAGCATATGATGCATGCTTTCGTTTGTGTCGGAATGCGTGGTCCAGAAACTGTATGGAGGTACCTGAATTCCTTCGAGATGAGTGCCTTGTTCTCCGGGATGCCTTTGGAAACACAAAATGTTTGAAAGATCTACAATATGCATACACGTATAGTTTTATGTACTGTCTAAAGACCACATACTTTTACTTTTTTGCAGATTACAAAAAGTTCTAACTCCAACCTCAACGTCACATGCAAGAAGAAGGAAAGCAGGCCGACAGGACAGATAGACCCCGTGAACGCTAGCAAACGAAAATCATTAGGCAAATGGAAGTGGAAGGTAATCCAATATTCGCGATAACTATAAGTAATTTCACTTTGGTTCTTACATGATGAGGTGAAAAATACATTTTTGGTTCAATCTTTTGCACATGCTCAACTCCTTCTTGATGATTTGTTTTCTTTTACATAAATAACTTACGTCTAGTCCTTCAAGCATATATGTTTCTTAACTGATTTATTCATATTTATCCATTAAATATCTATGCTTTTGTTGTGGTTTAAGAATCAATTGAAAGAATTTATTTAACCGGTCTGGTTGTAGAGAACCATGACAACCATAAGTTCAGGAGACAAGAAATTGTCACTTATTCTGCCCTTTATCTAGTTCATTTCTATTCTAAACAAGCCCTATGATGCTGAAGTTTAGACCTTATGACCTATTAAAAGGTTGTAGCTGAAGTTCATATGTTATGACCTATTAACTAATACATTTCCATATGCGTTTTGGTCCCTGTACATCAATTCCAAATGCTTCATTTTGATTCAAAGCAAAGTGGTACTACGGCTGGCCCTCTTAACAAATATCTTAAGTACTTTGAAGTTCCAACTGAACTAGTACATATGTCTTTTTTTTGGGATATTATTGAACTTGATTAATCTTTTAGTGGAAAGGATCTTGGTTAAAGATTCGTGCTATCTATTCTCAAAGATCTATGTATATTCAAGTCATGTTTCTGCAGTGCTAAAAATCACATTAATAAATTAAAAGCAACCTCACATCCTGCTGGCCCTGAAGGTGTGATATCAAACCTCGAAGTTTGTGAGTCCAGTAAGTGTCACAGTTTCAATGAGTAAACCATTTTCTGCAGAATCTCTTTCATTCTGTTACAACGGAATAGCTCAAATGAGGATGCAGGTCATATGTTCTGCTTGAAACCTTTTGATCTTCAGACTCTCATGTGTTGTGAGTACTTCGGTTATGGTTATTAGATAGTGCTTCTTACAATAAGAACTCAACAATTATTTACGCTGCTATACTCTTATGTTCGAAAAGAAGATTGTAATTTTTACATTAATCTCAACCACCAGGAAATGGAATCTTATATTCTCCATTCCATCCTGGTTACTGGACATTGATTCATTTATATTAAAAAAAATACTCAACGAACAAATGCTCCTGCTGCTATATTCTTATGCACTGAAAGAAGCCTCAAACAGCGAGTATTACTTTCAGCTTCCTAGAGAGTCAATATGATGTTTTTCTGATAGCAATCAGGATTAAACAGAATTTCACCATCTGGTAAGCAGAATTCAAAGTGAAGTAGCTAGATGGTGGCCAATATACTTCAAGAATGATTTCTCTATTTGTAACATTACCTTTTGTTACTTGTTTCTTATCACGTGGTTGTCTTCACAGAGCTCAGAATGCTTGGCAAACTTTTGTAGCATATGATGCATGCTTTCGGTTGTGTCGGAATGCGTGGTCGAGAAACTGTATGGTGGAACCTGAATTCCTTTGAGATGAATGCCATGTCCTCCGGGATGCCTTTGGGTACACAAAATTGTTTGAAATCTCTACAATATGCATATACATTAGAGTTCTTATGTACCGTCTAAAGAGCATTTACTTTACTTTTTTGCATATTACAAAATGTATTCTAACTTCAACCTCACGTCCATGCAAGGAGAAGGGAAAGCAGGCCGACATACAGATGGGACCGTGAACGCTAGCAATGAAAGCATTAGGAAAATTGAAGTGAAAGGTAATCCAATATTCGCGATATCTATAAGTAGTTTCACTTTGTTTCTTACATGATAAGTTGAAAAATACATTTTCTGGTTCAATCATTTACACATGCTCAACTTCTTCTTGATGATTTCTTTTCTTTTATATAAAACATACATCTAGCCCTTCAAGCAGTGTCTGTTTCTTACTGAATTATTCGTTGTATCCTAAGTATTAATGCTTTTGTTGTGGTTCAAGAATCTATTGTAAGAATCTTATACAACTAGCTTTGTAGAAAAGCAAGACAACCATAAGTTCAAGAGACAAGAAAATGTCACTTATTCTGCTCTTTAACTAGTTCATTTATATTCTTAACAAGCCGTGTGATAGATGAAGTTTAGACCTAATGAACTATTAAAAGTGTAGTGAAGTTCAGGATCTTGGATTCCGGTACAACATTTCAAAATGTTATCATTATAGATTCAAACACAAAGTAGTACTAGGGCTGGCCCCTCTTGAAAACATCCCACAGTACTTTCTGAGGCTTCCTACTGAACTATTGCATCGTCTTTTTTTTTGGTATATTATGAACTTGGATTAATCTTTTTGTGAAAGATCATGGTTAACGCTTCGTGTTGATCTATTCATGAACTGATCTATGTATATTCAAGTCAATGTTTTCTGCAGGCTGAAAAGTCACATTAAATAAATTAAAGCAACCTACACATCATCACCTACCGAAGTTTCATTATAAAATAAGTAGAACATGCTGTCTAGAAGTAACCCATTTTTTGCAGAATCTCATTTCTAATGCTTGTTTCCAAAAATGCAGGATTCCATTATGTTTGCTGAACCTTGATCTTCAGACTCTCATGTGTTGTGAGTACTTCAGTTATGGTTACTGGATACTGCTTCTTACAATAATAACTCAACAATTATTTGTGCTGCTGTACTCTTATGTTAAGCTTGTAATTTTTAGATTAACTTTAGCAGCCAGAAAACCTGATTTTATATTCTCCTTCTATCCAGGTTATTGGACATTGCTTCATTTAAATTAACAACAAAAAAAAAAATCAATGAATGTACACTTCTACTGCCATATTCATATGCACCGAAAGATGCCTCTAGCTGCTAGTATTACTTTCAGCTTTCCACAGAGAGCCAATATGATGTTTTTCTGATAGCAATCCAGGATATGAACAAGACTTCACATGGTCAAGCAGAAATTCAAATTGGAACACTTGCTGATTTTCATGTATGCAACCTTCTCTATCACAAATAGTATATCTCTGGTAGGGGATCCCTTATGAAGATTGCTTTCTTAACTTTATGCACTGATGAATTTTAGGAACATCCAAGTGAAGTAGCTAGATGGTAGCCAATATACTTCAAAAATGATTTCTCTACTTGTAACATTACCTTCTGTTACTTGTTTCTTACATGTGGTTGTCTTCACAGTGCTCAGGCTGCTTGGCAAACTTTTGTAGCTTATGAAGTATGCTTTCGGTTGTGTCAGAATGCGTGGTCCAGAAACCGTATGGAGGCACCTAAATTCCATCGTGATGAATGCGTGGTCCTCCGTGATGCCTTTCGGTATGCAAAATTATTTGAAAGATCTGCAAGGAGAAGGAAAGCAGGCGATAGGTGAGATGACGCCAATGACACAAGCAAAAAAGAAAGTTCATTAGGCAATTGAAGCGGAAGGTGTCAAATACACAATAACTATTAGTATTCACTTTGTTTCTTACATGATGAGTTTGGAAATGCATTTCTGGTACAACTTTTTGCAAATTGCTCAACATGATTTTGTATTCTTTACATAACATTGCTTACGTCTAATCTTTTAAGCGTATTTCTTTATTCTGATTTGTTCATTTTTATGCCTATAAATTAAATGCTTTTGTTGTGGGTTCAAGAATCAATTGTAAGGAATCTTATACAACCAGTTTTGGAGAAGCAGGACAACCATAAGTTTAGGAGACAAGACAATGTCACTTATTCTTCCCTTTAATTAGGGCATTTTTACTCTTAGCAAGCCCTATGATAGCTGGCGTTCAGATCTTATGACCTATTAAAAGGTCGTAGCTGAAGTTCATATCTTATGACCCATTAGTTAATGCATTTCCATATGCGTTTTGATTCCTATACAGCAATTCAAAATGTCTCATTTAGCTAAACATCAAAGCAACGTGGTACTGGCCCTCATAACAAACATCATAACTACTTTGAAGTTTTACTGAACTATTACATATGTCTCTTATTTTGGAATATTAAATTTGATTAAATCTTTCAGTTGGAGAACATACACCGATTCTCTGCAAGAGAGAAAAGCTTCCTGCTGGAGTTTCTTTGATAAGATCTAATGAAATATTCAGGTCGGGGACACATGTTTCGTCGTGTTTCTGCAGTGATGAAAGTCACATTAAGGACATTAAAAGCAGCATCACTTCCTATTGTTGCTGCCCGGACGGGAGATCAAGGATATTTTTTTCTTTTGAATATATATTTTAATAAAAATAGACAAAATAAAATCAAAATTTCAAAAGTTTCACTTAGCGAAATAAAGTAAATTACTGGATTGGAAGCCTAATCCCATAATATATGCAGAATCTCTTTCACTGCTTCTTACAATTGAAAAGCTCAAATGAGGATGTAGGATCATCGTTTGCTTGAAACGTGGATCTTCGGACTCTCATGTGTTGTGAGTTCTTCTATCATGTTTATTGGATACTGCTTCTTACAATAAGAACTCAACGTTTTATTTATGCTGCTGTATTCTTATGTTCTAAAAGAAGGTTGCAACTTTTCCAATTACTTTCAGCCACCAAAAGACCCAAATTTATATTCTAAAAGAAGGTTGTAAGTCTTGGTTGATGGATTTTGCTTCACTTTGATAAAAACATGAACTATATGCAAATGCGTGTTTCTGGTGTCATATTCTTATGCATTGAAAGAAGCCTCTAACTGTTACTGCTATTTCAGCATTCCAGAGACCCAATATGATGTTCTTTTTACAAAAATCAAGGATATTAACAAGATTTAATGAGGTCGATGTTAGGTTAACTTTCTCTGATTTTTTTTCTATGCTTTCTGAGCTGAGAATTTTAGAAACAGCAAAGTGAAGTAGCTTGATGGTGGCCCACATACTTCAATGAGGGCATTGAAAAGATCCAACTCTGTAATACTATATCTTACGCTTCTGGCATGACGAGATCCACACAAGTATATGTTACTTCATTTTGTTTTTTAGTCAAAAAAGATCAATTTGCTTGTTACTTAATTTAGTTTTTTAGTTTAGAACAAAAAAAATCAATTTGCTTGTTGCAAACATTGAGATTTTGCTATCTTGATGTGCCTTTCAAAATTAATTTGTGTGACAGGCCTTCTCTTTTCCAATTCATGGCCGTCTTATTTCTTCATGTAGAAACCGTTGTTTATGTCTTAGTACTTGAGGCAGCATTGCATGTTCAAACTTTCAATTAAAAAACTTGCATATATATATGGAGGTGGTTGTTAGATGAGTGTACTGATTAGTATGGCATATCTGATCCTTATACAAAATTGGAGTACATCTTAAACTTAGTAAATGCATTGTGCGTTCCGTTTATCTTCAACTTGACATGAATGATTGTCTGGCTTATATTGCAGTCCTGGTATCTTTGCTGTATCATGAATATTCTTTTGCAAGTGCTGAGAGAAGTCTCTCAAGGGAAAAGGCAAGTGCTATGCTTTCATTAGAAAGAAGCACTTTCATGTTCACCATGCTCTGCAAAATGCCACTCTGATAATCAACGAGGTACACCACAATTTTAAGATTGTTATGCATACTTCAACAATCTTTTACTTCTACATTGACGTTACACTATTCTTCAAAGATCTTTGTGTTGTACCTTTTTTGTCTTTCATCCCTGCATAGAAGCATACTTCTGGAATGCGAGGATCAAAGTGAAGAGTCTATTAGAAATTAACTTTGAGAATTATAAGTTGCATGATGAGTTCCGTCCCACAGGATTAGCAGAGTTTCGTTACTCAATAGTGGATTATGCTGCACCAGCTTTATTGCCGGTAGTACACTTTCTACTCTAGTGCCTGATATTCTTTCTTGATGCTCAAATTTCGTTAAGGAAATATCTTAGGTAAGGTAGTTCCTTCTCTTCAACAAAAGAACGTCCTACAAGAGAATGATCTTCATGATTAGAAATTCTATACGTTTTGCAGCTCAATCTCTAGAATATTCAGCAACAACTATTACTTTCTATTTCTGAATAGAATTACTATCATCTAAAATTATCTTGTTTGATAAATTGGAATTTGATTATCATGACTAAGGACATGAGCTTTTCATAGGGAACTATGTTGAAGGAATTGTACTTTTTGCAGATGCCTGTTGGAGTTGAACCAAAACTAACTGCCTATTCTTTTTTGTAGACTTGCTGCACAAGGAGGTGCAATGGCATACGATGGAGACAGATGAGTTCATTACCGAGCAACTCGTGGATTTCTAACTGATCCATGACTTCTCAATGGCATATCTCGATGAAAGGGAACTGTTGCATCAATATAAGCAGAAAAATTTAAGCAGATATCAAATCACATCACATTACTTCCCAGTGTTAGGCATTTATGTCTCTATTAAGCTATTTCATTCTTTGTCTACCTTTAGCTTTATTACTTTCTTTTGTTTTTCGTTTTAACTTTTCTACTTCATTTCTCCCTTTAGTTCAATAGATTTGCCTACCATAACGGCTTCGCTTCATAGCACTAAGCTAAGCAAACGGCTCCGTACTTTTTAGCAATATGCCTCCACCAAAACCATCAGCACATGTGTCGACACTTTTGATGGCAACTGCTGATTTTGAAAGGAAGCTAAGTTCCTGGCACATCAGGTAAAGAAAACTTTGCAATTGTTTTTATTGTAGTCTGGCAAGCGAAGCTGTACATAGTTATTGGCTGATTGTTCGTCATTCCCGTGGCTTCTTTAAGTAACCATTTTTTTGTATGAGCTCTTATTATGCATAACAGTAAAAATTACACTTCTATTCTTTTCTGCAGTCCAGTATATGGAGGTGTACATTCAAGGGATTTCTTCTACCATTACATGATAGTTTGGATTCAAGATATGCCACTTCCTTGAGCTTTGCAAAGTCGAAAAGGTTCTCTTATTTTTTAACCAGTAAAATGTCTGTGCACATTCCAAATTCGGACATGTCAACTACTGGGAGACTGAGTTTCAAACCCAATGATCTAGAAATCGAACTTACTAATCTACTTTCTACAGACGCAATGCTCTGGAATAACAACAAACTATCAGCGTCTCCCTTTGCGGAAAGCTTGTTTGATGAAACCAGACATATGCTAAAAGAGTACGAGTCGGTTGTGAAAAGTTGGCCACAAAATTTGTTGAATTTATAAAGTGTAAGTAAATTGGTAGCCTCTTCCTAAGAAACGATATTTGTCTGTTATTTGCAAACCTTTTCCAGGTTGGTTATGTCAAGCGACCAATCCTCAAAGCATTAGAGAAGCAGCATAATGATGTTCTGAAGATTCATGAGAAACATTTGCTGAAGTTGACGAGATGTCAATCTTCCTCAACATATATCTTACCCAGTCAAGTAAGCTTTCATTTGACATGAATAACTTATAAAAAACTCGATACAACTTTCACAGTTTGAATAACTCTTGTACTTGTCTGTTAGAGTTGGGTATTTTTTTCTGAATATGGTGAAAAGGTTTCTCGATGTGTTGCACGGTATAGTTGAGATTTCTAGCATCTAGGGTGCAGATGAATGGCGTCACAATCATGTTATGAAAGAATTACAAAGATACATGGAGGTAATTCTAGAGCAGCTGATAGCAAATGTAGTATTCTGAAACCAATGTAAGAGTATTTAAAATCCAATCATTCGCTAACATTCTACATGGGTATGACAATTATACTCTATCCAGTCATTCGCTAACATTAACATGTAAAAGAATTTAACATCCAATCCTTCGGTCGTAGCATTTTCCGATGGTTTTCTGGGACTGAATGGGAAGGGTAAAGTGAAACTTACTACTTCAATGATTGATTTTATTTTATTTTTTAAGACGGGCACTATTTCATCATGAAGACAGAAAACTTATAGGTTTTGCAACTCAATCTCTTAGATTTTCAGCAATAACTATTACATTTCTAATTCTGAATATAGTTTCTGTCACTTAACATTGTCTTGTTTAATAAATTGGGATTTGATTATCATAACTATGGACATGAACTTTTTGTAAGAAAGTCTGCTGAAGGGATTGTACTACTTTTGCGGGTGGGCTGTTTGAGTTGAATCGAAAACTAACTTTGCCTATATTGCAGACTGCTGCTGCAAAGAGGTATGGGTGGCATATGATGGAAACGGATGAGTTCAAAACTTCAAATCAAGTAACCATACTATCTTGATGTGCCTTTTAAAATCAATTTATTTTTGACAGGCTTCTCTTTCTAAAATTCATCGCGACTATTTCATTCATTCACTATGACCAGGGGCACTATTCCTCTAGAACCCTTGTTTATGACTTGGTAATTGAGATAGCATTGCATGCTCAAACTTTCAATTCTAAACACATGTGTATATGGAATCTGGAGGTGGTTGTTAGATTGGTTTCCTGACTATTATGGTATGTCTAATGCTTATACAAAATTAAGGTACATTTAAACTTAGTGACTGCATTGTGCATTCCATTTATCTACAAGTCGAGATGAATGATCATCTTGCTTATATTGGACTCTAGGTATCCTTGTTGTATGTGAATGTTGCCACACCACAAAAGACTGCTTAGAGCTTATATAGGATCTTCTTTTGCCAATTATAACAGCGAAGGCAGAGAGGAGTGTCTCATGGCAAGAGGTAAGTACTTTGCTTTTATTGGCAAGAAGCACCTTCATACTCACCATATTGCGACTACAAAATATCACTTTGATAGTTAACTAAGTACACAATTTGAACTTCGCTCTGCATCTTCAACATTTTCTACATAGACATTACACTGTCTTCAAGGATCTTGGTGTTGTACCTTTTTTGTCTTTCATCTATGCAGAGCAGCATTCTTCTAGAATGCGAGGATCAAGTGAAGAGTCTATTAGCAATTATCTTTGGAAATTATAAGTCACTTGATGAGAATTATGCAGAGAAGCTTTCTTACTTTCTGTTTGTTTTTTCGTTTAGCTTTTTTACTTCCTTTCATCCTCCAGTTCAATAGATTTTCCAAGCATAATGGCTTTGTTTTTGTAGCACTGAGCTAAGCAAAAAGCTTAGTACCTTTTAAGTATCATGCCCTCCATCAGCACATTGTGTCCGCATTTTGTAGTCTGGCAAGCAAAGCTATGCCTACATTTAAGTAACCATCGTGTTGTATGAGCTTTTACTACGTGGAAGAGTAAATTAAGCTTTTGTTCCTGTCTGCAGTATGGTGCATGGAGGTGTACATTCAAAGAACTTGTTCCACGATTACATAATGGTCTGGATTCAAGATACGCAGCTTCACCTTCTCGATCTTTGCAAAATGGAAAAGGTTCTCTTTTTCTTACCAGTAAAGATCTGCAGATTCCATTTTCAGACATGTCAACTACTGGGCGACGTGAGTTTGAAACCCAAATGATCTTGAAATCAAACTTACTAGCCTACTTTCTACATACACAATGTTCTGGATTCTGGAATAGTAACAAACTATTCGGCATCTCCCTTTGCTGGAAACTTGTATAATGAATCAGAGGTTTGCTGAAAGAGTACGAGGCGATCGTGAAAAAGATGGCCATAATAATTGTTGAATATAAAAAGTGTAGGTAAATCAGTAGCCTCTTACCATAGAAAGTTTATTTGTTTTTTAAGAACAAACCTTTTCCAGGTTGCTGCTGTTGTCAAGCGAGCAATCATCAAAGCGTTAGAAAAGCGCATTATTGATCTCTACATAAGAAAACATTATTCTAGAATTACTTTCTGTTTGTTTTTGCGTTTAACTTTTTTACTTCCTTTCATCCTTCAGTTCATTAGATTTTCCAAGCATAACAGCTTTGCTTTATAGGACTGAGCTAAGCAAATGGCTCAGTACCTTTTAAGTATCATGCGCTCCATCAAGGCCATCAGCACGTGTCCGCACTTTTGATTGCAACTGCTGTTTTTTAAAGGAAGCTAGATTCCTGGCACATCAGGTAAAGAAAACCTTCCAATTGTTTTTGTTGTATTCTGGCAAGCAAAGCTATACCTATAGTTGTTGGTTGATTGCTCGTCATTTCCATGCCTTTTAAGTAACCATCTTGTTGTATGAGCTCTTATTACGTAGAAGAGTAATTAAGCTGTTGTTTTGTCTGCATCGGTTTCATGGATGTGTACATTCAAGGTACTTGTCCACGATTACATAATGCGGCTTCACCTTGTTGATCTTTGCAAATTGGAAAAGGTTTACTTTTTTCTTACCAGTAAAACTCTGCAGAGTCCAGATTCAGACACATCAACTACTGGGCGACGTGAGTTTTCACCCAAATGATATCTAGAAATCGGCTTTAGCTATTTCTAAATGCCACAATGTTCTCTGGATTCTGAATATAAACAAACTATATCAGCGATCTCCCTCTTGCTGAAAACTCTGTATATGGAATCAGAGCTTTGCTGAAAGAGTACGAGGCGATCGTGAAACAAGCATGGCCACAATATTTCTTAATTACAGAAAGGTGTTAAGTAAATCAGTTAGCCTGTTTACGCGCAGGAAAACTATATTTGTTGTTAAGAGCAAACTTTCCCAGGATGTTGCTGATGTCGAGCGAGCAATCATCAAAGCATTAGGAAAAAGCCTTAATTGATGTTTTATTCCCTTTTAAGAAAATGGTTATCCCAAAGATGCTTGAAGAAACAATGTGCACGAGTTGACGAGAAATTCTGTCTACCTCGGTATATATCGTTCCCGGTCAAGTAAGCTTCATTGCACATGAATATCTTATCAAAAACTCAATACAACTTTGACAATTTGAATAACTCCTGACTTGTTTGTTAGAGTTTGGTATTTTTTTTCTTAATACGGTGACGAGATTGTGTTGCATGGTAGAGGTGACGAGATTCTAAAATCATGGGCATCATACATGACAAACGCCGTTGACCAAGAACCTTGACATCTGGAAGCAGAAACATGGAAGCAATCATTGAGCAGCGGATAGCAAATGTTAGTACTTCTGAAACCAATTATACTCTATATAAAAAAATTTAACACCCATTCATTCATTAACATTCTGCATGGTTATGACAATATCTATCTAAAAACTATTGAAATGGTTTCAGGTGCAATCGAACAGTAGCATGAAGCTTAATGGTTTACTGGAAGCAACTAAAGAAGCTAAAGGTGAAGCTGAGATTCTTATATCATGCAATCCCTTTCCTTGCAAAAGTAACAGATTCCATACGCAATCTACATGGTGCTTTCTCTAACAGGATCTTTGTGGCAGTTCTCCGTGGATTATGTGACAGAATGGAACAGGTGAAAGTAGAAACTACTACTTCAAGTTTGCTTTTTTTTTTTTCTTTTTTTTATGAGAAACGGGCAATGTCGTCATCCCTGTCCCGGCTCTATCCAGGAGGAAACTACCCTACAGCCTGACTCCTAACGAAATTCCGATCGCATGTTGGAGGTGGGGGGCGCATATGTGCGTTACCATCAGCGCTTGTCCCATGTAGACCTCAAATTGACAGGGTGGGAATACGAAGCCGGGTGGGGAGGGTCCTGAGATATTTTACGGGAATACGTTACCGTCAGCGTTCGCCCCATAGGAATTTTTCAAAAGAAGCTTTTGTGCTACCATAGCCTCTGTTTCCAGCTTTTTCTTTCTGCAAAGAAGTGAATCTAGGCATCCAACACCTTGAAACGTGACTATCTTCACAATAATTATTACGCCTGATGGGTAGCAGGTATTGTGAACTATTCATAACTTTCAATTGCATAAACAAATTTACTGGATACAAATTAATATAAGACAAAAATAACGTCGCAACTTGTTGACAAAATAATTAAGACTATCCCTAGCAATGGGGGAGGGACTTCCAAGGTCCTAAAAAGAAGCTGCAGCTTCCAGTCTATTTTAAATGCAAATACGACTATCTTTCGCCCGTTGAACTTTCTAAGTATCAGTTTTGATGGAAGGGTTGGAGCGAATGGTTACCTAAAAGATTTGCCACGGTCTTGTGCGTTTGCTTAGCAAGACATATCACAAGATTGATACCTTTATGTGGGATGGATTGTAAGACCACGTTGGGTGAGCTTACGTCAATTCTCTTGAATACTCCTTATATCTGGGATTTGGAGGTTCACCATAAATATAACGCTGGTATTTATAAGTCACATAATCTCACATCTATGCCAAAGTCATAGTAGCCTCAAACTACTTTCTCTAGATGCAAAACCTAGAAAACAGAATAATTTGTTATAGGAAGGTATATGTCACGTCCCTAAACCCATAATGACAAAATAGTGAGGACTATAAATTTGCTTACATTGCTTTCATAGGCATTTTAACGGCTTGTGGTCACTTTGGTCTTATTAAAAAGGGTAAACAAATATTTGACTCAATGGGCAAAGTATTTGGGCAGAAAACAAAAATAAGAACACTACTCATGCCTACTTGACATTCTGGGTCGTGCTGGACTCATTGAGGAATAAAAAATAGTAGTATGTCAGATGCCAAAAAGTGAGTGTAACATGGCTGTTCTAGGCTTCATTGATTGGGGCATGCTGGGTGCATAACAAGATCAGCATAGCAAGAGAAGTTGGTGAGGAATTGATTAAGCTAGACCAATTCGGTGCT